>VYXH01005687.1:271908-366029 GCA_013397275.1 Burhinus bistriatus
TTAAAAAAAAAAAAAAAACACAAAAAAACCCCAAAGAGAAAGAAAGGAGAGAAATCAAGATTGCTAGGAAATTTTCAGAGCTGAGTTGGAAAAATAAAAAACACCACTGTAAGAGGTTAGCACCATAAAACTTCCTAGCTAGTTCTGGAAAATCTTACAATGATGAAACATCAGCTGCCTTGCTCTGGAGGGGTACTGATGAGCTGAAGCCATAGGTGTATCATCCTTGGTTTTGTATGCTCATGGCAAATAGGCATCAGCTGAATATTCTTATTTTTGTCCATTTTAAAAACAAATATTTCCTCCATGGAGAGCAGAATTTATTGGAATTTTGCACATAAAAATGTCAACAGCCTGATTTATCCAGTGGCCAGCTATGCGAATAATTTTTTCCTCACTGGAGGTGGATGTATGTTTCCTGCGTGAACTCTCATTCCCTTGTAGCCCTTCCAGTTTCATCTAAACTTGTATCAGACACTTTGTGATACATTCTTCAAATATTCAAGCAGGTGTTTACAAAGGAAGCCTGCATTTCTAATAACTAGTTTGAAAAGCTGCATATACTTAGCCATGTGTTTTGCCCATAGCATCATTTATATGTGTTTTCTTTATCACTGCTTCCTCAGAAAGCTAGTCTGTTCTTATCAAGGTTATTTTTCAGTATAAATTTATATTGGGATGCTCTCCTATGCATTTGTATTGGTATAGCTTCTGTATATATTCACAGAGTATCCAAAATAAAAACCCATTAAAAAAAAAATTTGAACTTAATCATGATCTCGGTTTTTTCAGTGCTGGGAAGTCACAATAGTCTAATTAGCAGTATTGCTGATACCAGAGTCTGGGCTGATATGTTCAAGAAGGAAAGGGGAGCAGAGCTGAGTACCAAAAGCACTAGAGGGTCAAATCATATATACATTAGTGCATCCATTAAAGATGTTAGGAACACTCCAGATTAATACTGCTAGAAGTAAAAGTACAATTTTCAATTCTGTGGCCTCTGTCTATCGTTCTTTGTGCTCATCTGTACGCTGCTAGCATTCCTTAAAGCAGTCTCAAGCATCAGTTTGAGAAACGCATTTCCAGAGTGAGCTGAGATGGCAGACAGCTACGAGAAGGATTTTAACAGTTGTTTAAAAAAAAAAAAAAAGGATAATGGAAGTAGTCTCTTTGGGAAATGGCTTTACATATTTCATAGCACCTGGCTCAATAGCGGTGATGCCCAATCTATGTTAGCTGTCCCTAGACACAACAGAAACACAAATAGTGAGCAGCTGCTTTGTGGAGACCACAAACACATCATCAAAAATTAAAAAAAAGGTTCAAGAATTGTATAATGGAGATTTACAGAAGCACAGCAATATTTGGGCAGTTTTCGCCAATACTCACACAGTCAGGCTCCTTAGATATGCTTGTTCTTCTCCTAATTTCATTCCAATAACTTCTTTTAAGACAAAACAAAAGAACACCTTGAAGTTTCAGCTTGATATTTCTGGAAGGGTTCTCACCTGGAAACAACCTGAACATATCCTGGGAAGGCTGAATAAAATCTAAGGGTCATATTGTCTCTTTGGAGTCGTGGCTAAAAGAGGGAAATAGATGAGAAAAAGCCATCCCAAACTTTTTTCACATGATTTTTCCCAATTTCCTGTCACAAATAATGAACATAGAGCCAGTCCTTCAATCTCTTTTGAACCTGAAACTTTATGAATGATTGAGTTTTTTGATAGGAGGACCTTCTGAGAGACTCATCTTGGATCTGTCTCAGAAATTCCTAAACAGGGGTAATCTACCTTCTTACGAGGGTTAGAATAGAGTCAAATATTTCTTAGCTCTGCCTGCTCCTTCTGTTTCACCCTGCATCTTTGAAGCAAATTAGTTGAGATAACAAAACTGAAAACCAGCAAGCACTATAACTTCCCAAGATAAAGCAGCTTTGTTTCCAGGTTGCACCTGCTCCACTGAGTTGTGAAATATAAGCATCAAAGCAATAATAGTGTTTATCGCCCTGAAGAGCATTGATGCCTGATGCCAGTGCTTTACTGGGGGCGGAATGGGAAAGGGAAGAAGATGCATCGGTAGGAGTGTGCGCAGGCTGGGAGGGGAGCCCTGCTTGGGGCTTCAGCTTGGTTGGCTGACACCCTCAAACTTGGCAATAAAGGTTTACAGTGGAGAATAACTGCAGCGTTGAGAAGATTCAGTAGGAAATAAACTGCTGATGAAGGACACAGGTTAGGAGTTTGGAAAGTGGAGTGACAGTATTTTGTCTGCATGAATCTGTAGATTTTCCTCTTTCAGGCTTCTACCGTGAGTTAGAAATTGGCCCCAAACCAAATCATCCGAATCAAACAGGCCAAAGTCTAAATGCGTTAAAATCAAACTCTGTCTAGCTTTAATAAGCAAAAAGCGTAGCTCATCTTCACTAACATGTTCCTTTACTTTTAGTTTAAAAAGAACTGGATTTTTATGGGACTTCTTTTAACTTAGTTGTTTTCTTTGCTTTTTAGTATGGCTGAGTAAAGAATGCTTGAAACATGCACTAGAGCCATATTAAACTTTAATGAATAAAGTGCTAGAGCACCACAGGTTTAGTGTTAGGCTAAATGTGTTAGGTCTGAAAAGAGGAGACCAGATTTCCATTTTTATTTACTAATATAAACACTAGCATTAATAATTAATCCAAGATTCTATTAAGGAATACTTTGTTGTTCAAGGAAAGGATAAAAATGGGAGCGGTGTGTAAAGGGTCAGTGAGACAAATGTTACACAGTGTAGACTTGCTTAGTCACCAGAGAAACCAGCTGGTGTAAATTTATTCCTGATAATGCAGAACTTCAGAAAAACTTATTAGTTTTGCAAAAGAATCTTTACAGCTCTCTGTTCATTTTTAATGCCTGACTTACCTACCTTGCCAGCAGAATGAATAATTACTACCATTCTGCTTTTGTTTGTATTTCCTTATAGTCCGACATACTCTGCACCATCAAGATGAGATTCAAACACCAGTAATAAATTAAACTCGCTGCCATAGCACCTTTATTGTTTCTGTGGATTGCATCTGTTGACACTAGATGGATGGTACAAGATAAAGAAAAATGCCCACATTAAAAGACGAGGGGGGATTTAAAACTTTCTGAGCACCTGGGTTTGGTTCAAATGCCGATTCAGGTTTAAGTCAAATTAAATGTTACTTCTCTGCTCTGAACCATCCCAATAGCTCCAAGTACTGCTGCTCAGTGGCTTTGTTTCTATGATATTCACCCACAGCTCTGAAAAGGGGAACAAGAGTCCAATTTAGCCCTAGATGTGTATTATAACAAAAAATTCACGCTACCCATGGGCAGAGTTATAGAGGCAGGATAACAGATCCTGTGACTATCAGTATATCCTTACTCAGAGGAGTAATCTATAACAGGTTATCTTGCCTCAGGTAGCAATCCCAAGGCATTGAAATGTCTTGTCTTTTCCGATAGGCAACTTGAGTATGTCCTTAGAGAATTTTGCAGGTTGTTAATTATAAAAAGGCAGTAAAATTGTAAAAGGAAAGACCAAGACTGTGATCCTGGAGTACGCTGCTGAGCCATAAGTACCATATAACTAGAGTTATGGGAAGAAATTAATAGAAAATTGAAGCTGAATATCAGGAAAAACTTTCCAACAGTGAGAGCTACTAGGCTATGAAGGAGTCTCCCATGTGAAACGGTAGATACTCTTCTTACTTGAGAGTCTCAAAACTGAGCTGGACAAAGTGCTCTATGAGGAACCATCCAGAAGAAGCCTTGCGAACTGATCTTTTTTCCTCATGTACCCAAAGCACTCAAAGAGAATATGAAAGTCACTATGGCCTTGACAGGAAGCCCCTGTTCCTTTGCTTTCCTCGTCATTGATGCTCCTTAACTTTGTTATTACATGAGGTTAAAAATACTGAGTTAAAATATTTAGTTGCTCTCTCACTGTGCCAATCAGTTGTTACTGCAAGAGGAGAAGTCTTCATAAACATGCTGGCCCATGTCAGTCTCCGTTATTCACAGCAGAATGCATTTATTTTTCACCAGAAATTTCTCTCAACCCTACTTTATTCATTCTTCCTAGTAACATAGGTCTTGTAACATTCATCTTGTATGTTTTAATCCAAAATATTTAAGTGGGCTCTATAGCAGTTTTCAGAGCAATTTTTGGTTTTATTAATGACATTCCAAAAACAGTTTATTACCATCTATGTGCATTTACTTCAAGTCTGTTTTTTTGCGGGTCTAGCCTACATAGCACAGGATGTGACAGTTTCTATCTGGTTTTATTTTTATTGCTGAATACAAATGTAGAGTTTGTCTGTGAATATTACTGCTGCCCTGCAGCTCTGGTAGTTTTTTATGCTCTGTCTTTTTAATGATTATGTGTAGTTTTTCTTCTAAATGCCTTTTCTACTGTTTACTGGAGTTGTGAAGTATTCACCAACTTCATGAGATGTGACCGATACATAAGGAGGAAAGAGGATTTCATTATTTAAATTGCATGGAAATATATGCATACTGTCAAAACAAAGAAGAGCGTAGGATTGTATTCTCACTTATACTCATACAAATCAGGAGTAACTGCACTGAAACTAGTGGACTGATATCACTGCAAACCCAATTTAAATATCAGTAAAATCAGGTCTACCAGTTCAATATACAAGACTACTGTAGTTTTAAAGATCACGTTTTATTGTGAAAACTGTTTACCTTTTACTTACCCTGCTGTCAGCAAAACTAAAAGTAATTAAAACTGGCAAAATATTTTCCAAATCCTGGTTACTTTTTTTCATTTAACAACACTTCTTACAATCAGTTTCTCTCATTTTATGTGAAATTTTTTTGCAGTAGTGATAGCATTTTACTATTATTGCTTTTTATTATTCATTATTGTGAATATGAAACTGCACAAATTGGCAAGGATCTCAGGAAATGTTTTCATATCAAAACTGGTTTTAAACTTCCTTTGTTAAGCTGTATATTTCAAGTTGATTGAAGCGTACTAAGGTTTGGATTGGCTTGGGTTACACAGCATAAATTGAGCAATGCAGTTCAAAGTACTCTAGATTTATACTAGTGCAACGGAGTTAATGATCTGTTTCCTAAAGTGGGATTCATCTCCTGTAACTGTAGCCATCGAGTTTCGCTTAGGCTACATCAATGCAGAGAGATGGGCATTTCCAGAAGTAATTCATCCTACTCTAACATAGCCATCAAACATAGGTGAGTGAGTTATACTCTGTCGGCACCCCTTGCTCTCCCCTAAGTACAGTGATAGACAAGACTATGAGTTTAAAACAAGATAATTAGGTATTAAATAGCAAAAATAAGACAAGATGACTCTGGGCCCTAACATCTGAATAAACTGAAATAAACAAACGAGACAAACTGTTTTCTCAGAAAAAAGATCTTTTCACCTTCATTTGGCTGATATTTATGTAACTGCAGAAGCATCTAGACTGTGTATGAGACAGTTGTTGCAACTGGTTGTCTTTGCTGTGCCACCTTCCAGCCTACAAACCCAACAGTACTGTGCAGGGCAGCACCAATACAGCCCGGAATATGGTTGTTGTAGCTGAAATGACTCCCTGAGCTGCACACGTGTGCTGGTAGGTGCTAGTGTTACCATACAGCCTGGTTTTAAATCCTGACATAGAAAAAACTCTATAATATTATGTAACTGGGAGAAAGGACTTATGCTGATTTAGTTTGTTTCTTAAAATGATCCAGGTTTTATTAATAATTTTATATCGTTGCTGAGGTACAGTGCAGCTTATAAGAAGACAAACTATGTTTTCTTATAGTTACCTCAAGTAAAGAAAAGATAGCATTGAGACTCATCTGATTATATTATACTTTTGTAGTTTAAAAGATTTTCCAATTTTATCTATTTATAAAATTACTTGAAGCCGAGGATTAAAGAGAAAGGTTTAAAGCAGAAAAGCTGATTTAAGACTGAAGATCTTTCTTAGCAGCATCCATTTAAAGTTAATCTTTGATCATCTGTGAAGCTGATTACCTAACATAGAAAACCTATAAAAATTATCCTCTTTTATTATGCAATACAAATATTGTATTCTTTCAAATTCAGTTGATCATGAATAATATTCAGAAAATCTGTTAACAAAACAGTAGTCTCAAATTCTACTGAGAAATACAAACAGACCGTGATGGAAGAGGCAGAAGGACAGCAGAAAGGTTTGTCATTGTCACTCACAGCAGTGAAATAGAATCACAGGAACACAGAAAGTGCTTGTAAGGCAGAGAGAGAGTTTTCCCAAGATAGTGAAGAGTTTAATATTTAAACGTACTTGATAGAGAACATACAAGAGATCCATGATATTCACTAAAAAGCTATCTATTGATTTCATACGCTCTTCTGCCTTGATATTAAATAATCCAGATACTCCTCCATGCATCATTGCAAAAGTAAAAATAAAAAAGTATGTTCAGCTTGCCAGATTTTCTTTTTGGGCCCCCTGAATATTTGCTTCTTGCATTCACCTCAGTAACTGTGTGGTGCCAGCTAACTCCGTTTCTCTAGTCCAGCTCTCGACAATAGTACCAACAGTACCAACATCCACCAAAGGCAAAGACCATCCATATCATCTCTTAATAGCAGAGCTCCTAAAACTGCTATACTTCAGTGTCTCTGCTGACCGTTTCTGCCTCTTGGCAATTCGCTTAACCTGAGGAGACTTACACAGCAAGTAGGAAAAGTTTTCACATCCTCAGACTTACTGTAAATGGAGGGGTTTTCATATAATCTTTTACTTTATTCCCACAAGGCAAGAGGGGAGGTAGGGGAAAAGATGGGAATCAAGGACAACACTACTGGTCATCAGAATCCAGGCAAAAATTAAGCAACTTAAGAGTCATTTCTCAGTTTATAAATCACTTTGTGTCCATCCCTCCACTTTTATTTTACGCACGTTTGTTTTTAAATGATGTAAGAGCTTTAAAGTCTTCTCTGCTTCCATCCTATTTGTATTCCAAAGGTTCGGTTCACAATGCACAATGCCAAATATATATGAGTCCAGAAGAGTCTGAACAGTTAGGAAAGCTGCTGGGGCATCCTTCTTTCTATACCTTCAGAGTGCTTATCTGTTGTTTTCATGCACAAAATGAAACAGAGTCCATGAAAACTAGGCTTATCATTACTTTAGCTAGAAACCAAAATCTTGCTTGCCACAGATCAAGATTTCGCATTATCTAGATATGAAACCTTTCAATTTGATTTCTGTATTAAACCGTGAAAAGGTGTTTGTTACACCTTCTGTCACACAAACCCATCATGCATGGCATTTATGTTTCATGTCTATTATGTGCCCACTAGCTTGAAATTAAGGGCAGGCTTAGTTAGTTTTATATTTGGGAAAGCTCTGGATATCCATTTTGAGAAAAAAAAAAAAAATTATTTTCAACATCTAATTTGGAGAAAAAAGACTAAGTGTAGGATATTTCTGGGTAAAATGTGTCACTGGCAGGTCTGTAATGCCATTTGCAAAGTGTTTTCATGTTTGTTGAAATTGCAGCTGTTGAGATGATTCTAGATAAAACCACTTTGCTCATTAAATGTGGCTTCACTGGCAGAAAAATCTGTCCTGTGGAGTGCGTTTTCTGAACTCGGATGAAATTAAAGAGGTTGCACTGGTGCAAAGATCCAGCCAAGGGAATCTGACTGCAGTGGGTGGGGGTAGTGTGCTGCTGCAGCACTTAATCCACTGACCACATAGAAGAGGGGTGGTTCTCAGGCAGTCCTTACTGTTTTAAGGACTGAACTTTTCATGTGAGTAGGTCATTTTTGCTATTTCTTCATGTTTGATCCTTATTTCTTCATGATTTTAGGAGGCTTTTTATTGATGAGCATTAAATTCAATTTTATAGAGTTTGTAAGACTTATTTTCTCAGAAAAATGCTACTCAGTGCATAAAGTTGCTGGCACATCAAGAATAATGATGTGCTTTTGTTGAAAATATGTATCTGTTTTCTAAATGACTTGGACCGTTTAAAGAGTTCATGTTTTAAATAGCCCAAAAAATACCGTTTGCTTACTTAGAGAAAAAAAATCTTAATTTATAGTAATTAAAGCACATTAACCTGATTAAAAATTATCTCCATCATCCTACATTTAATACCTAGCAGCTTTGTTGCCGAGACAGTATTGGTTTACGCTGAGAAGGGATTGCTCTGTCAAACAGGCATGTTCAGCAGCAAATAAAGTAGGGGGAACTGGAGAAGCTGAAAATGAAAAAGGAGTTGGTAATTTTAGAAGTGGTTATTTAATTTCCTGTGTGTTTATCTGGCCAGCAATAACAGTGTCATGGGAGGAAGGGAAGAATATCCTTTAGAAATTACTAGAAGTACTGGAGGGTTTTGCCTCTGAGATGACAACTCAAGGAGGATTCTCGAGCATGCCCTGCAATTGGAACAACCTACTGGAGGCTCAGAAAGCTCCATCCTGTCCTGGTACGGCTGTTTCATGGTGATGCATAGGAGCAACGCATTTGGCTCCAACTTCTGTATCTGCACCGACACCCAATACAAAACAAAAAGTAAACTGGAGTAGTGACAAGATTTTCGAAGTGGGTTAACCTCTGAACTCCAAAAGAAATTTGAACGTGTTAAAACCGGTTATTGCTGGTTTAGCACATCTTATTTTTGTAAGTGGAACAAACAAGTGGAAGATGTGAAACATGGCCCCTAGAATAGTACTACGGCATCTTTCTGGAGCAAGCATATATAAACCCGTGAGTTACTACCATGTGTTAAGTATGGGGCATATGTTATGACCTATTATCACAAAAAGTTTCATGATAATTTTAGAAAGAGAAGAGCTATTAATCTTTGTTATTTCAATAAGGGGAAAAACCTTTAAACCTTTTAGATTCATATTCTAACCTTCTGTATTCCTTTTGGAATTTAGAAGTTAGGCATTTTTCTACTGAAGACTAATAGGAGTTGCTGGAGCAGGATCACTACTACACTCCGCTGCAGTGTTGCATTGCATGCAACCCCATATTATTCATTCCAGAGGACCAAATTCTATAGATTACAGCCTTGCAGTAACCTTACAAAATCAGAGGCATTGCAAATGTCTCAGTTGAATTAAATCTACTATCTAATCAAGTTGTTAAAAAATCTTGGGGGAGAGACAGCAAATAAGTTGAAGATATTTTTACCATCTCCAGTTATCTACTAACTATAACTCATAGTTTGTGTTTCAAAGGAAAGTAAATTATGCATTTTGAGTGAATTGAGTGTTCATTAGTTAAGAAACAATATGCCATTTCCCAGAGTCATAGATCCTATGTATTACAGAATGTATAAGGAAAAACATAACCTTATAGGTACCTGTTTTTTCCAGATTTCAGTTTGCAGTGAGTAAAAAAGAAAGTGCAGCGTACCCTTATACCTAATAAACTTATAGTATATTAGATATAAATAATTCTAATGCATCATATGCTACTCTTTAAAGGAAAAATATGCATTAAAAAGATTTGTTCAATCTGAGGTCTGCCTTCTAGCATCAAAGATCAATGTGCAGTCTGATTAAGTTGTGCTCTATAGATTTCTGCAGTCAAGTTCATCAAAGAACCCATTTCTCTTCCTCTAATGATGCTTGAACCTAAAGTTCTTCTCTGAAGTACTTTAATTTTCACTTGGCCATTACAAGAAGACAGTGACTTAATGAACTGCAAATAGGAGAAGAAAGTAACATAAATCATTTTTGCATCCTTTTTTGTGGTATTAGCATAACTCTTCTTTCATCATTTTAATGCCTCCAGTGATTTCTCCACATATGATGGTAAAAATTAAATTATACTGCATTTTTTGCAATCCAGTGCACCAATAAAAATATAAAATGATTAGAATAATCAAGATAAATTAATGTCAGCCAACTGTAATATTATTTTACGTTGTGCCACAATAACTGTTAGAGTGAGTTTCCTGCTGAGATAAAAGTCGCTAAACATTTATCATAAATAATCAGTAAAAAATTTGTAAACTATTCTTCTGTGAAGACACTTATTTAAAAAATATAAGCCAATGGTTTCTTGCCTTAGTGCTTCTGACTAAAGGTAGTATTCAGGACTCAAAAGAGAGATGGTAATTTAAGATGTTTTCTTTCTGGTCTCATGTTTCTGGCTTCTCACTGTGCGTAGTTTTGTGTAACCTTAAAAATCATGTTGCCATTGTATTTTTCTAAAATAGAAGACTAAATCAGTCTTGAAAAAGAATATACCTGAAGATGTAAAAACAAAATAAAAGCATGAATCACATCAAAAGATAGTAAAAAGCAGACTGAAAGGACAGAAATAATTGCTGGTATAATTTTCCTCAGTTTAGTGCACTTATACTGATCTTGAATATGTTCCACTGTATGCGCAGTTTGGAGCCACCAGAAAGTGAGGATACTGGAGGATTTGCCTGACAATACTCTGATGTGCTTATCAAAGCAAGACATAAACAGTAAAAAACACAAACAGGTACTTAGCTATTTTTAGTAAGCCCATCAGCCCTAGCTACATGTACCTCCCAGGTATTTTTGAGAAAGAAGCTTTGTTTCAAAGTCATTAAAACATTTCTAAAAATTTTACACTTCAATTTTGTGTGAAAATCTGCAGTACTGTCAATGGAGAAAGGGAAATGCCCACATTGTAGGAGAGTGCTGCAGAAGTTTTAATACCGTTTCAAAATAATTACGAGTGTGAAGCAACCACTATTCGTGCAAAGGGAGACCTTCACTAGTCTACCTTGTTAACTGCTACTTCTGAGAGAGGAGGAAGGTATTAAAATGTAATATAATTTTTTTGGATTTGCACCAAGTTTGGGCTTGTCCAGAGTTATAAAATTTGTTCAGTGAACTGCTGAACTAGGCAGCACTTTTGGTCCTCAGCTGTGTAGGTAGCAGTCACGTAGGAAATAGATGGACCTTCTCGGCTCAGAGAAGCTGCAGCTAACTCATACTGGTGAAAGCAGGACAAAGTTGGAGTGTACCAGCCGCAGCACAAGCCATTTGAAGATCTAGTGCTGACTGGAGGTTTCCCAGTTGTTTGGCACATATATCAAGGGTAAAGCAAGGAATTGCTCCTGAAGTGCTCAACCATGGCTGGATCAAGCAGAGCGGAATGCAGAGCAGTCCTGTCACGCAGGCCAGGATTTTGTATTTAGTACAAAAAGTACTGCACAGACTGAAGGAAGCTACAAGAATCTAAACATCTGAAAAGCAGAAAGGAGACTCAAGTATACAAAACACATACAACAGCTATTTACAGCAAGTGATGGCTTCACCAAGGCGAGTCCTGCCTGAACAACCTATGATGGAGTGACTACATCAGTGGACAAGGGAAGAGCTGCAAATGTCACCTATATGGACTTTTGTAAGGCCTTTGACGTGGTTCCCCACAACATCCTTCTCTCTAAATTGGAGAGGTATGGATTTGATGGGTGGAATGTTTGGTGGATGAGGAATTGGTTAGATGGTCACATCCAGAGGGAAGTTGGTCAACAGCTCAATGTCCAGATGGAGATTGGTGACAAGTGGTGTCCCTCAGGGGTCCATATTGGGACCAGTACTGTTAATAGCTTCATCAATGATGTGGACAGTGGAAGTGAGTGCACCCTCAGCAAGCTTGCAGACAGCACCAAGCTGAGTGGTGCTGTTGACATGCTTGAGGGACAGGGTGCCATCCAGAGAGACCTGACAGGCTCAAGAAGTGCAGAAGTGGGTCCAGAGGAGCGTCACAAAAATGATCAGAGGGCTGGAGCACCTCTTGTGAGGACAAGCTGAGAGAGCTGGGGTTATTCAGCCTGGAGAAGAGAAGGCTCCAGGGAGACCTTATAGTAGCCTTCCAGTACTTAAAGGGGACCTACACGAAAGATGGGGACAAACTTTTTAGTAGGGCCTGTTGCAATAGGACAAGGGGTAATGGCTTTAAACTAAAAGAGGGGAGATTTAGACTAGATAGAAGGAAGGAATTTTTTACACTGAGGGTGGTGAATCACCGGCCCAGATTGCCCAGAGAGGTGGCAGATGCCCCATCCCTGGAAACATTCAAGGTCAGGTTGGAGGCGGCTCTGAGCAACCTGAGCTAGTTGAAGATGTCCCTGCCGATGGCAGAGGGGCTGGACTAATTGACCTTTAAAGGTTCCTTCTAACCCAAACTAATCTATGATTCTAATGGTATAGAGGTGGCCACAGGCAGCACAGAGCAGTCCTCGGGTGGCTAGAACTGCGACTCAGTTCACTCTGCTTCCGCTCTTCCCTCTCTCACTCTCTTCATTCCCTTTGTGCACTTAAACCAAAAGTAACATTTTCTCTGCCCTTTTTATGATCCTTTTTGTTACACTAATTTTGCATCCGTATTTTTGTTTCTACAATCTGCCTTTCTATTAATGAAAAAAATATTTTTAGAAGATTAAATTATTGGTACATTCTCAGTACCAGTGAAGTGCTGGTTTTTATTCTTGAGTGTTGATTATAGGTGATGAGGTCCTTGCACTTGCCATGTTCTGGAAAGGTGCTGACATATATGTATAAATAAAATTAATATTTGTGGTCACTGGAGCCTATTAACCTTTGCTTGAATTAATTGTAAATGAATGATTCAAAATTGTCATTTACACTTTTGCAATGTAATGGTTTGAAAACAGTAAATATTTTCAGCATAATCACTCAATGAAAACTGAAATCACTGGTTAAAAAGGGATTTTATGTAGCTTTTGGAAAATAAGAGTTTTCTGAACTTGGCACTACTATACCTCAGTCTATCTGAACAGCAGGTGCTTCCACCACTGAAGTTCCTTATAAAACCAGGATGGGTTAAAAATCGCTGCAGTAGCAGTGCAAATAGGTCCCCCAATGGCTTTAGGTATTCATTATTAAGCACAAAGTAACAGTTAAGGTACTGAGCAACTTCAAAATGAAGGCATAAATCTTTAACTGCTTGGTTAATCACCTATACGGGTAATACTCCAACAATAGGAACTGTTAGCTTCATATGCTTTAATGTTTTTTATGCACTTTTTCTTCATTTATTTTAGAAAATCGTCTTATTTCGATAGTAGCTCTAATGGGAGCTATTGTATAGTATTAGGCAACAGGAGCAGCTTAGTCCTAGTAACACACCTTTAAATATCAGGTGGTATTTTTGAACAAACACAAAGCTAGTAGAGATTTCATTTCAGGTTTATGAAACTCTGTCGTAAATACAGGATAAAGCAGTTCTTTATTAGACTTCTCAGTTGCAAAGAGCCAAATGCTGTTACTCTTGCTACCACCTGGGATTTGCTCTAATAACCATCAGTGAAGGCGAAGAAGATGTTTTTCTTTTAATTGCACAGAGTCCCAAATCACTGGCGTTATCTAGCTGTATTTAAGACTGGAATTTAATCATAAAATATGATTTCCATCATTAAAAAATTAACATTACTCTTTTGTGTATTTTGTGAGGGAAGATTTTCCTTCAGCTTTAAAATTTCATTTTCAGAAATATACGCACATGTCTAACTTCATAATGCAATCGCTATTATTTTATTCAGTGGTCATTGTTACCCTTAAAAATTTAAGAAATCATAGTCCTTTATGTTACTACTCATTATAATGCGTTTCCACCTCTGAAATGCAACTTTGAGTGGTAAGGGTTTAGTCCAGATTTAAGTGTAACTTACTGAGTCTGTATCAACTTTAATTACAACATGAATGATTCCGTTTTCCTGAACAGCCCTTCTGGAGAGCTGGCCAGGCCTGGGACCATCAAACCAGTGCCCCAGCTTCTTCTCTGTTATGACGACACATAAACACTGCTGTGTGCACTTGATTCCTCTGCCACCTTACACTGAAGAGGACTAATATTTTTTGCGACAGGAATTGAAAATATAATCTAAAGAAAATACGCTTGCTTATGTGTAATTGAAGACATAGCCTGTCTGGCCATATCTCTAGCATTTGTAGTCACATGAAAGAGGAAAAATGCAGTTAGGATCATGAATCATGGTCAATATTCATGGCTCATTCTTATTAAAATACTGTTTTGCTGACAAACTGAGATGACAGCAGTGAAATGCGAGATGGTAGAATCCCAAAATGTCTCATGCACTTACTGTGCTATGCAATCTGTGTTGTAAAAAAACTAAAATAAATCAAATAATGCCACTTTTATTGTCATACTTCAATACTGCAATACTAGTCCAGCAGTACAGAAAGACCTTTTTAGAAAATTCTGAGCTTGGATCTACAAGAAAGGGAACATTTCTCCTCGTTCTATTATATCTCTCTTGCACTCTCATCAGGCAAGCTAACAGAATTTTTGAGCAATCCTCCCTGAGAAAAATCCCAACCTCTTCTTTCTGGGGAATAGAGTTTGCATTAATTGCTGCTTCAAACAGCATATACTTAAACATGGAAATTCAGTCTGAGATGAGACGGCAATGGAAATCTTGCCCCAAAAAAGGCAACAACTTTTCTCATAAGGATTTCAGTGCAAAAGAAAAGAGACAGAGAAAATATGCTACAGGGCACATGAAGAATCGATTCCAAACAAAATGTGTTTCAGAGATTTCCCAGAAGGCATCAGCAGCTTCTTAATGCAGTTCATTCACAGATTCCTTCAGGGAGCTCAGTAAATAAAGGCAGCTGACTCCAGATCCATGTTAAAGAGTACATTAAAATGTACTCGAGGATTCAGAGAGGTGCTTAGAGATCCCAGAGCAGCTGATACGCAGCTGACCACTCATTGGTCTTGGTCCTAACAATTTAGGCTGAGTTCGGTCAAAAGTCCCTAGTGGAGCTGGGTACCATTTTCTAGTTGAAATTCAACGGCAGCTGAATAGCTTGCTCCCTTGAATGTCCAAATCGTGAGTCGATGATGGCTAAATGAACAGAAACAATTCTCATGGCACAGTACTCTATTTGTAGCTCTGCGGCCCCCTATCACTCTAGTGTCTAAACTCATCTAAACCATCTAAACTCAGTAACAGTTGCAGAAATCCTGATGGATTTCAAGGACTCTCTAGCAGCACCTCATGTTTTTGGCAGCCAAAGCTAGGCTGTAAGCAGTAACTTCAGATTTGGACAAGGTGCTTTTCGGTTTTCTTTTTTTGTAGTGCTTATTAATGTAGCTCTAATTAGGTCTAGAGAGAAACTGTAGGCAAAAGACTGAATGAGAAGGGGAAGGACAAGAGAAGCACAGAATTTGACTACATTAAATGTGAAATTCTTTCTACAATAAATGGCTGTTTCTGTTGCGAACTATGGAGTAGAAAACACGTGATTTGGCAAGATCATCCACAAGAACTTATCAAAAAAAAATAGAATATAAAGAAAAAATTACTTTTGATAAACTTCCTAACATGAAAAGTGAAGAGATCTTTCCAAATCCTGTTTTCTGAGAGTTTACCAAAAAATACAAAACCTGTCCTAAATTAATTAAAAGAGAACACTTTACAATGTGAAACAGCTTCTGAACTTAAGAGGTAGCAACAAAAAAATCCATACAAATTCAAAACACACAGTCATTCCAGACTCTTGCATTAGTAGCTTCATCACCCACCCACATTTCCTTAAATCTCTTTTAAGGTTTTGGGCTACAGCCTATTGAAACTGTTTTTATTCCATATAGTATTCTGCATAGGGAAATCACAAGTTGAACATTATGTCAATAGTATCAAGGTACGCACAAATAACCCAAATATACTTTTTGTTGCAGAACAATAGGACAGTGTTTTTAAGGCCAAGCAAAGACGAGAAGAGAAAGAAAACTAATGAACATCTGCAAGTGACTAGAAACACTGCACACAGGTTTGGGCGGGTTTTTTCTCATGTGAAGAAGGATAATATATCAGTAAGAAAAAAAGGATTATGAATTAGGTGTAAATTTTTCTTCTTTTGGAGAAAGGAGAAAATACTGCGGGAGAAACAATGTTTTTATAGTTTGTAGAACATCCACTGAAGCTATCAGGTCCATCCTGGTGCTTCATAATGTGATGCTCTTAGCATACTGTAAAATTCTATTTTTAGGATAAAAGAGATGCCTCTATTTCTCAAGACTTCTGAAGCACAAAAATTGATGTTTTAGCTAGATTTTTTAAAAAACTGGGTGCCAAATACCTCCTGACGTTCAATGATGTCTTCCTCAGGCTCCTCTGAAAAACTCAGTTTTAATATCTGTAAAACTGGTTAATAGTTCTAATACCATTAAGAGCTAAAAGCAATAGAAGACTTACTGACTTCATTAGGTTAACACTAACCACTTCTCTTCCTGACAAAAATAATGAAAAATTACTTAGTGATTATAGAAATACTCAACATGAAGCCTGCTATAATCTCCTGTCATGTTCACAGGGGACATTCTTTCTTTTATGCCTAAGTTGCGAGCACTTGTGCTTACCTTTACTGTTATTTAAATAGTGGAAACTGGTGGTTCCTTAGAGAAGCTCTGCAGCACACAGATGCTACATTCATCAACAGGAGGAGCTGCCACTGTACTGGGACTCCAGACACAAACAGCCATGAGTACAGATTGGTAATGCACATAAGCCTGAAAAAGTCCTCTTCTGAAAAGGAAATTTCTCTGCATTGGCAGACTGCAGCCTGATTCCGTGAGACACCAGCTCTGACTTGATGAAATTCACGGGCCAAAGTAGCAGGGAGACGCTGGGTATTCTAGTAGCATCCGACTGCCAAAAACCATTCTGTGTTGCTTCTAGACCTGGGCAACCAGCTGTGAGACATGGATTCAAATGACCTGGAAAGAAAATTTGGCTTCACTGAAATCGATGGCAGAAGTCTCTTTATCTTCAGTGAAGCCAGGATTTCATTCCTGGCAGTTACAGAGCTTCTGTTTGTACTGAATTGTTTTCCTACTGTCAAGTGTTGTTAGATTTGGGGGGGAGGGAACTGTTTCTCCTGGAATTATTTCTGTAGCTGAGCCAAGATCTAGAGAATTTATCTCAAGCAAACCACTTCTACTTTTAATTTTCAAAGGAAACTTGGAAACTTTTCTTGCCTAGTGCCAAGGAAACGCGACTTCTTTTTTAGCAGAAAAAATAAACTTGGATACAATTTTATAAGTCAAAATAAGACATTAGTAATGAGGGCTTCAGAAGTGGGTGAATTTATACAGTTGTATGCTGAGCCATAAGCAGACCCTATGGAAAAGGTTTGCATCCAAAGCTCGCAGAAGTCAGTGGTCAGTTACCTCATATTCTTATTAACCCAAATACTACTTACTGACAGAGTTATTGATGTAACATTAGAATATAAGAGCTCACAGTGTGCAGCTTTACGTGTTGGTCATTAAACAGCTTCACTGTTGCCAGAGGCTACCATGCATGTGGTGTTTTACCTCCTGGTTTGTGCTCAGCTCAGCTGCTGCCGTGTACGTACACGCACTGAGAGGAGCACCTTGGTTGCACAAGTGAAATTCTGATTGTCTCTATCCCTCCTCCAGCCAATCTGCGAGGCAAAGATAAGCAGACCTCAAACATGAAGAGGCAGGTAGGTATATTTTGCAGCTACATAGAAAACAGCTAAATCTTAAGAATAAAATCCTGTTTTCTGTGCCAGTGAGAAGAGAAGGCAAAAGAGCCTATTGTTCCCCCACAGTAGCAGATGGCAGTCTTGCACCTGGCTCCCTAGGCACTGGGAGCAGCTGCAGCTCCAGCCAGATTACAGCAGAGATGTTCCAAAGCCATAAGGAGGAATCACATTCCTAAGGACCCTTTGAAATAATTTGGCATTGAATATCTTTTTTCCCTGCTGGAAAAGCCCCTTTTACATGTCAAAGTGGAATTGGCACGCAGACTTGGTGACCAAGACCTGCTTTTGTACCACCAATGTAAACTACCACAGTTGGTAATTTAGCCATAATCATCTTTCACGTCCCTTGCTCACTGGTATTACAGGGTTTTCTGTCATGACAGAATAGTTGTGTAGTTCTCATGCAAGTTTAAACTCTGATTTTCTGTAATTCCATCTTACAGTTGTTTCAATTGGGCGCAGAGTAATCCCTATGCTATTGGAAGAGGTTAAAAGAGTAATGAATGTTTTGATACCTGTTTTTTAATTCTTCACAGTGATGTGGTATAAATTGACTCTGTGAAAGCAATACCTGATGTACAGTAACATCACAGACAAAGGAATTCTGGTGTAAATCCTATAGCACAGGACACATGTTTGTACCAGCATGTTTTAGAAACATGTTCTGTATTTTGAAAAACACATTACAGCTGTTTTGGTACTATCAGTGCAGCTAGGTGTAATCTATGAAATCAAGTGCTGAAACTACAAGTATGATTCTTTACCTGGAGGATATACACAAGCTCTAATCACTCCTACAGTTGAAAGAAAGAGTAAAGGTCAACAGATATAAAGCAGAATTACCTGGATTTCCCATCCCAGAATGCCCAAAGCAGCCTCACTTTGCACGTCCATATTAAAAATATCATTCAGTAGTAAATTACACCTTTTCACCAAAGTTTGGCCCATGTTTTATGTCTAAAATACAGGCCGCATGATGCACATTAGATCGGAGCAGTTACCCAAACACAAGATATTTGGAGACATCAGAAGAACTGATCTTCCCAGATGAGTTTTTTTGTGTATTGATTTAGTCCTTGTATCCCAGGATGTAGTGACTGAAACAACTATTCACCATTAGAAGGCATTTTATCTGCTTAACTCATAACTAATTTTTAATACCCCACAGGGACTAAGCCTGCAGCCCTGTGCACTGGAAATTTTTGGATATACTGAAGGGGTGGAGGGTGTGTGACAGGGAACCAAAGTTAATATATACTTCATGCTGCCTCAGTGAATATTGGGTTTCCTCCAGTACTAAAGACTGAAACTCATTGTTCTAGAGTACAGCAGGCTGAAATGAAGAGTTTCCTGGACAATGAACAGATATTGCTTTAAAAAAGATTTCGTTTAACTTTGTAGACTATCATTTTATTGTAAATAGGCTAATTTCCATATTTGGGGTTTAATCCAGCAAATATGAAGGCCATTTTAATAAACAGGAATTTTCCTTCTTTAGGTTCCAAGTTTGTCATTTATATGCAGTTTTCATCTCTCTACATAACAGTTCGCAAGAAGGACACTGATAGGAATACTCATTATTCGAACAAACAGGGTATTTATTTCTGGATAGAGTTACACAGACCTAGTAGACAATTTATCAGAGCAAATCACTGGGGTTGACTTTACTTTTATTAGCGTATTAACCTCTGAGCTTTCCATATACCGTGTCATTCTTGCTGACAATAAAAAGGCAGAGTTTCAGCCTTTACCTTTAGTTAGTTGCACCTACAGTGTATTTTACAGGAATGTATTTGCTACTGAATGCAGTAACAAATCTTCAAATTTACTGAACAACTTAGGGCAGCAACCACTCCGTGAGGAAAAGGACCCTCTATGGAAACATAAAGCACAAGTTTAGAACACATGAGCAAACCAGTTGATTGTAGTGCTCTAATACTTTACTTGTCATTGGAATAGTAATTATAATTCTAACAGAACTGACAAAACACTTTAGGGGTATTTGAAAATTATTTAAAAAGCCTTTAAAAATTATGAAACTGGTGGAGCATACCCTACCAGTGACTTGTATGGTCATATTGTTTTGACATACTATATGAGCAGAGTATAGCAATGTTCACTTTGGTCGGCCATTATTTCCCTTACTCATGTGGATATTTGCATAAGGGTTGGAGACTATCTGCAGTGCTGCTCATTAGGAACTGAAATTTATTGTTCACTTAGCTCCTAAAAAATAATGTAATTTTTCAAGCCAATAGAAAATTGTGTGAATTATTCACCTTGGTTCATTATTATAAGGTATTTTATGGTGACACCACAGAAGTCATTATTTATAACATATGGGATCATCTTTTACCAAATGTTTTCTCCTTTATCTTCTTGTAAATGTCTTGAAACTATGAAGTAAATCTTGAATCATCCACTCAAAAGTGCCCAACAATGATAAATAGCCGCATTATGTGCAACGGTAATGTTTCTCCCAAAACTGCATATTAGCTTTTACTTCTGAGAAACAAGACCTTTGATATGAATTTTTCCTTAAGTGCTTCACTTTATCATAATATTGAATATCTACCCTGCAGTTTAGATGCAGATGGAGCAAAAAATTAGGGTTAGGGAGACTGTAGACTTCTGGTTTTAAAAGAGAATGAACTAAAATTAAAACACTGAGTTAGGTGTGAAGGAAAACCTATTGCTTGCCAGAAATAGGCCAGCTGGAGTAGTGTGTGTATGTGTGAGAGAGAGAGAGACTCTGTGTGCGGTTGGCGGGGGGGTATAAATTGTGGGAGTGAGTTTAACCACAGCAGTCAGACTTTGGCAGATTAATTTAACAGAGAGAAGGTGACTTTGAAAGTACCAAACCAGAATTTTTCTTCTGGAATTATGCCTACAGTACAACCAAGGATACTGTGACACCGAGTTGGAAAGCTTATTTTGTTTAAAGAGAAAATGCTCACCTGATATGTTACTAGATGTGGTCAAACCAAAAGAAAGATGGTTAAAACTTGGCGAAGTCTTCTCCTTTAATTGTGTTTGTAATCCCAATTCAGATAAGGTCAGAAGTAACTTCCCTAGTTTCTGCAAAATATATTTTCAATTAAATACCTTCTAGAAGCATCATTACATGGTGTTTCAGAAACACCACATTCCTCACAACATGAGAGGCTTTGTCTGAACATTGACCTGCCAGTCACGTCAAGCCATCTCTGACTTTTAAGTAGTTCAGCACCTGGTCCCATTCTTTCATTGTCTTCACAAAGAAACATAAACTACAACAGGTTTCTGGTTCAAGTCTTGAAAAAGATGCACTGGCCAAAATTAAGCCCTTTTTCACGTTACATTTCATCATTGCATCTTCTTTCTAGCTTTAAAATCCCAGAATGAAATCAATAAGGATTTTGTATTTAGAGACTAGGATTCCATTCTTTGAACTTTGTGCCTTTACACATGTCCTTAGACATGGAGAAACCCAGAACACCACTGTTTAAATCAATGTTGCTGCACTGTTACTGAGAGCAGAATTGGGTACAGCGACAATGCTCCTATTGTGTGTGTATGAGATTTTCTGAAAACAAAACCAACAGGGCATAACTAAGAGCAGGATTTAGCTAATATTAGACAAAATATTATTGTCGCAGTAAATTATGAGGTGATGTGTTGCTGATTTCAGTCTCTGAGGAGCACCAAAATTGTAACGTTACGTACTATATTGACAGGTTCATGTAAAATTCAGTACAGCCCGCTAGCCCTTGGCAGCCATCCTCTGCAAGAATGGATGTGTCAGCCCTCAGCAGTGGTGGTGGCCAGCGCAAGACGTGCCTCAGTGCTCCTGGAATTTCCTCTCTAACAGGCTGCTGTGTGGGTGCTGCAACATCCTTGTCAAACAGAGAGGTGGCTAGTCAGGGTGGAAAGGTCTTCCCACCGGTACTAACGCTGGCAGCTGTTTTCAGTGTTCCTTGCAAAACAGTGACAGTTTCACTGAAAAGAAAAGACGGCGCAATGAGCAGCGAAACGCACTCCGGAAAAACTCTGTAGGTGACCTGGTAGGCCTGCAGAGCTACATTCCATCAATGTAATATTGGGAAGGTGGGCAGGATGTAAAGTCAATATTCCTGATGGATCAGAAAGAAAACTCCAAAGCACAGACCAGCCCATTTTTACAGCTGTTAACTATGTACTCCTACTTACTGATGAAACTCCGAAGTGCGAGTAGAGTGTGCAGCAAAACAAGACATTTAAATGTTTAGATTTTCTCCCTGAGCACCGAAAAAGCTTTACTTATAAACCGTTTTTTTAAGATGGACTAAAAATACCTGCTTCTTCCAGTTACCTTCCAGAAATCAATAGGCAGGAAAGCAAATTACTGCTCCTTCTCTTATGTCTCTGCTATTATGGTCTCAGTGGAATGAAATTACTTTACAGTTAATTAGATTTTTAAAAAATATAGCATGGTTTCTGTATAATTCCCTTGGGTGTTTCTGTACCTCCCCAGCTTTTTTAATCCATTATTGGTAGATGAGGCATTGATTTGGAGGAGATTTAATAACCCATTGGTAACTGTACAATCACCTGTAGCTGCCATGCTAGCATTGGGCAGACTTTCTAATAGCTATAAGCAGCAGGTCAATACTTTCAACAAAACTACCTATCTGTTTTCACAGCCCGGTCCTATAAAAATCATCTGGAGTTTTTAAAATATGCACCTACTTCAGAGTTTTAGTTCAGCTCAGGAGCGTGCTTTCAAAACAAATCTCCTCATCTCTGCTTACTGAGATTTAGTTCACATCTAGGGAACCACTTAACATGATAGCCGAAATAAAAAAATCTGACATCCCTGTGTGTAGGGGCAGCAGCATGGATGAGGATGTGGGGGGGTATGCAGAGATTTCAAAGACATCTGAAAACACACTTCTCACAGTAAGGTCCTCTCTCCAGCAATCCAAAACTCCTGATATTTGGGACAGTGCATCTTCTCACCCAAGGTCTTGCAGATAAGAAAAGGTATTCTATAGCTAGAGATGACTTTCAGAGGCATTCTAAGGAAGAGAGCAGAATAATTTTTTAAGTATTTGGATTTCTCATTTTTAGCCATCATTAATCTATTGCTGACATTTTATCTGGGTTGCTCAGGTTGGTGCCTTGCCTTGGATTTTAACGTTATCCCATGGATAAAATATCAAATGAAACAAAATTGAAAAATAACCCTACTAACCCACAGCTACTGTGGCTGGACAGTTTGCACTAGCCGTCTTCCGTGATGTCTGAGCACAGTGCTATAGTTTGTAGTACAGAAGTGCCCTCAGTTTCAATCTCCAGTGATTTCAACCACTTTCCTTTTGAGCTTTAGGTAAGTTCTTCCAGTAGGCAGCACGCAGCAGCACAAAGAAGTGGTATGCAGTTAGCGCATCTATTGGGAACATTCCTCCAAATACTATTATTATACTTAGGTATTGTGCAATTTGAAACAAATAGGTGGAAAACTGTTACTTTCCAGGGTGAGAGACCACCCTGGGAAGTGCCTTCAAAATACCTGTGATCTTGCACAATATAGTGAATGTCATGGCAAAATATTTGTTCTTCAGAAATCCCTTTATAGGTAACAGAGAAGAGTCTCTAGCTGCATAGCAGAGTAGCATCTGGAGCATCAGGAACTCCATCCGTGTTGGGGAAATCGTCCTAATCTCTCCTTTTGTTTGCACTGACATTTTTATAGGGACTTTCCTTTTAGCACATCATTGATTGAGCTCGAAATAGCATAATCAACTCAGTGGGAATTACCAGTAATAGGTTACAGCCAAATTCTACTTTCAGTTATGGCTGTCTGAGTCCACATAATTTTGCTGCAGTTACTGTGTATTTACCTGAGGGTAACAGGGATCAGAATCCATGAATCTGCATTTCCAAGACAGCATGATACTTATAAACCTTGGATAGTAACTACTAATTGAACTTCAGTGTTTAACTGTAGGTTGTTTTGCTCCTACACATTATCATTAATTAGCACTATTTAATCAAGATTTTACTTTCCTTCTAATTTTTTTAAGACATTCACATTTACACTGAATACTTTCAAAACAAAATTTTGTTTCCTCATGTTTGACTTCAAATATATGTTATAGTTTATTACTACTTTTTCTTTCAATCTTTGTATTACTTTCTTTTCTCACGTGTAGTTAGTTTAGTTTTGCTGAGCTTGGTTCTTCTTCTATATATTTCTTAAGCCACTCTCATTATTTCAGTGTTTCTTGGGAGTTTTGAATGCTTTAGCATGGCCAAGAAATGAATAGAATCAGTGATAGCTGCTTAAATGTGTCTTATTTTTCCTTAAATTAATGTGGAGGTGAGCTCTTTGAATTTTTGAGTGTTTATTATCTTTAGTAGTCATACCTTAACAGACAATAACAGATATTTTGGATGCATTTGTTTTTTAAGCACATTTTCAAAGTAGCTCAGTTCCCAGTTAACAAATATAGGAACCATCACTCTTTTTGAACCCCCAGTAGCTTCTGTTGTTCTCAGTTTGAGTTCCTGGGTTCAAAACACTTCTGAAAATACAGCCCTCATTGGATATCTCTCAAAACTGATCAGAGTACAGGTAATGTCCACGTACTGGAAAAGACATGAACATCAACTGGAACCTGCTATGCTGTCAGCTGAATGGAGAAGCAGACGATAAGGCAAAGTTACAGTTCCAGCATCTGAACTCGATCACGTGAAAGAGTTCGAGCGTTATATCTCAAATCTGCTCACTTTTCCCAGCTTACTAAAGAGTTACAGGCTGCCACTGGCTGCAATAAATAACAAAGTGCATGCAAAAACTGGCCATGTCTGTCAGGTTTGTGACTAGAAGGATGTCTAGGTCTGAGCTTATTCAGAAGCAGATGGAAGCCCAGCAGGTAGATAAATGCAAACCTCACCTTGAATGAGCACTTGACAAAGAGAGGTCAGAAATGAGACAGTGAGAAGTCACAAATAACACGGAGCGTGTGCCTAATGACACTAGGGAGGAGGAAACTGTCTTTTCTCCACAGATACACTGTTTCCATATAATAATTTAGTTATCAACGTCTAGTCGGTTTTTAAACTACTTTAATACCGACTGACATTTTCTTTAAATTGTAACTCGTGCAATTTAATGATAACCTTTAATTTTCTTCTACCCTTATAATGTAATGGGAAGCAACAAAAATAGAACTAAATTGCAGACATAAGAAATACTTTTTATCAGAAGAATGTAAAATGCATTTGTGCACTGTGATACATGAGAATTTTAATGTGTGATGGCTTTCAACATTTTGTTTGTCTACAATAACTACTCTTTGGCACTAGTTTGTGCATGATTAATATTTTTATTACTGTATGGGGTAAGATCTCTTCCACCCTAGATTGATTAAAGAATTTTCATGTCCCACTGACTAGTGGGAATTAAAGTTTCTGACCTTTCTTTTAGAAGACCAAACTGTTTATAAGTAGTCTATTTACCCATTTTGTCTATCCACACACACAAAAAAAGGTTCTCTGTGTAGTAATTTGAAAAACAAATCATTCTTTAATGTGGGGACCCAGTACTTGCCATATCTTTCTTTTTTTCCCCTTGGTCTGATTTTTATATGTGGTTTAAGTGTGACAGCTGTAATATCACAGCATCTCAGGAACCTGTGACTTTGGAAATAATTTCCAGCACTAACTTACAAAAACTAAATATTGCTGCTTTCCAATTTATGCTGCTAGTCCTGTCTCCCATTCTAAGTTACGTCTCATGAACAGCCTGCAGATAGGAAGGGGCTGGCAGTCAAGCTGGAATTATAAAAAGTTACCCATGACTTTTAGTTTGCATTACCTTCCACAAGCAGGGACGTTCACTGCAATGAAGGTTTTGAGTTTTAGGTCTAATGCTGAGGTTTGGCTGAATGAACTCTCTATCTGTCAAAGGAGATAATTTTTACCATGTGTGTATTGCCAAGGCTAATACCAGCCCATTTATGTATTTAAGCTTGTTTTATTTTGTGCAGTCAAATTGTACCTCAGCTTTCTCAAGTATAACTTACTGGAGAAATGTTGTTCAGGAAGCATCAGAAGGCATTTTTGTAACTGGCAACAGAAAGACTATGATCCCTTACAGTGAAATTCCACTGAGCAGGATTTGGTAAAAGGACATAGGAAGGCACAAAAGCATCTTAACTTTCCGATTCCTCCGCACACCCTCCCCAAGAAAGTTATAAAGTTTCCTTAGTTTTATTAAAATACATAGACTACAAGTCAGCCCAGGCTGAAATTTTAACAATTCAAATGCAAAATTCTTCAGACCTTTTTCACAGATGATGGTAGCTACAGAGCTGTCCTGTTCTCATTGCTGAGTACAGTGATGCTGACGTGCAGATTTAGGTCAAGTGATGTCTACCTGATTACGCTGATGTTGTGTTCACTGCTCTCACAGCACACCAAGCTCGCATGTACGGTTCTGTCCTTTTAGCTAAACTGCTGAATTAAGAGGTCTGTATACGTAAATAACAGTATGATTCAACTTGGTTCGCAGAATCAATCAGTTAACATAAGTTCATCTTTCATTTCCTAGACTGTTGATGAACGTGTATGTATGTGGACACAAGTGCATTCGGGGCTGACAGAGAAGTTAGAAAATCAGCCAGGGCTACAAAGATACTTCATATGAGTTGATCTGTATTTCTTCAGACTCGAATATTTTTTCTTTATTGAGAACTTTAATGCTATCTGAACACCTACATGGCCTTTTACTACAGTCTGCAGGATGCAACATATTTAAGTGTCCAACATATTTAGCAGATTCTTCCCTCTCATGACCCACCCCTCCTCCCAGTTATTGGGCCATCATCTCCTGTGGAACTGAGATCCTTGACCTTGGCTATAACAGTATGCATGAGGACTGCACTTCATAAAGATCGTGAGTCTTCTCTGTGTGTCCTCACTGGCATGCCTAATTGAAAAATGGGTAAATCAGTGGCCCAGAGTGAACTGAGAACTGAATTGGTACTTTGTTCATTCATCCATATTAAACGATAAAACAACTTTGACCTGAAACAAAGCAGGCAAGGCGCCTGCTTCCCGATCTCCATGCACGCACACCCACGTGCACTGCCTCTTCCCTCACCCACATCTTGCATGTGTAACAGTATTGTGCAAACACACTTATATATTTATAGCCTGCGGTAATGTTATTGCTTGTTTTATTTTCATGTGCACAGAAGCCTAATTAACAGCTGTCATTCAATTTATTCTTGATTTAAACATAATTAACAATATGCTTAAGTAATGATTTTGCTTATGTCTACTAACTGAAGCCAAACTTGTCAAACTATTGCTCCATTAATTTAATTTTTCCTCTTGATTTACGGAAATTCAATTACTCTAATGTGGTTAGTCGTATAGTAAATGTTTTCAGTTCTCTTCTGTTGCTTAGACACTTCCAGAGTATTTTCTAGATTATTTTAATTTGTTGCCTAGGGAGTGCATAAGCAAAAAGTGATATCTTTATATATAAATTGTCAGACGTACCTGACTATTCTATACAAGTTCTCTATCATAAAAGGCAGCAGCTTCCTTTCAATTTTAAATAATCTACCAAACATCTTTTTTTCTACAGTGTCATTTTACAATTGGGGAAGAAAGTGATCCAAATAATTGTCATGATTCACGGTCTTATCTGTCAGTGTCAGGCCAGCACACATTAGGAGGATGTTCTACAGAGACTGGAGATGGGCAGGAAGGGAAATATTCCTCCAGAAACACCTCTTTTCCCTGCAAGGGGCTCGGTGCTGGACTGCAACAGCTGAGGCTCCAGTGGCCACATGCCCCAAAAGTGACATGTTGGCGCACAGGGTGATCTTACAGGCTTTACCTCTGCGCTGTGTGAAAAAGCAATGTGTTTTCTTAAGATCCTTCAGTTCTGCCCCACACCTTTGCTATTACATGCATTCCTACTTGGCTGTTTTAAGTGTATGTTTTTAGCCTTACAAACCTTGTTAAAATCATGGAATTGCAACTGCTTAGATCAATAGTGAATTCTTCCCCCACATTAGCTGGAGGGGAGTCTTTCAAATGTGGAACTGTCACCTTAACTTATTAATATGCTTGAAGATCCAATAGCTTGTTACACATTCTGGTTACTGACGTGAATGTTTAGGAGCAGAGGTAGTATCCTTAAGGTCTCTGAAAACGCATACTGTGCTACGCTGGATGACTAATGCCATTCACTTGCTAGTAAAATTCTGGTTCTTTGACTTTTGTTTTAACTGTATTCCTCTCTTCAGCTGCCTGGAACAAGGCAAGACAGAGACGCTGTTATGATGTCTCTCAGGACTTGAAAAGCTAGCCCAGTAGCACTATCTCTATTGATGTAGAGATAGCTGTCTTGTGAATATTGCTGGCATTTAAGTCCCTAGCAGTTCAAAATAAACCCTGAATAAGAGAATGGGTAGGAAAGGACCACGTGGGAATGCAAACACAAATGTTCTGCCTTAGAGAGCAGCGCGTTGTTAGCTACCAGCTTTTGAAAGGTTTGTGGTCGTTTGGGGGGAGTCTTCAGCCATCTATACCACGACGCTCCAGACGCTCCGTGAAGGCTCATTTTATTCAGTACAGCTGAGGACAAGGGCCTGCATTTTCTGAGTGATCAGGCCTCTTAAAATCTCCCTTGATAAATAAAATAAATGATATGTGCCTCTGCTGTCATCATTTGAGTGTAAAAGACCTGGCTTGAAACTTCCCCAGCTCCCACTGATGCTAGCAGAACTCCGAATCCAAGGGTCCTGTCTATACTGCAGTTTGTACCAGTTTATTTAACAATAAATCAGTTTCGTTACACAGATACAGCCCCTCTTAAACCACGATCTATCTGCCTTGTATTTAGTTTCCCTATTTAGTTTCCAAATAAGCACTTGAAGCTATTTAATTAAATTGATCTAAAAGTAACCAAGTCTTTCATATACACACACACACATATATTTGTCTGTTATATACTAGGAGTACAAAAACGGTAGTGGGAGCCCACAAGAAAAAACACAGAAAGAGGAAAGTGTTTTTAAGAGCTCTAAATTTGGCAGGGCGCAGAAGGCAGAAGAGTATTAGGCAAAGAGAAATCAAACTGTGAATAAGATTGCCGTGCCAAGAGTTTTGATTAAGTGATGCCTGACTGAGTTGTTTCCCGTGAATACCTCACCTAACCTGGTGCACCCTGCCCACTTGTTACAGATGTCTCCCAACGTGAAGCTAACTTAACCATACAGTGCATGTGGTTACGTAAAATTACACATCTTAAGCTGTGAACCATAGCTGTGTTACATCTTAACTTGCATATAAATTTATTTGTATGTGTAGTACTTTCTGAAACTCTAAACATACAGATCTAGCATTTGAACAGAATTCACATCAGGACCCCATCAACCAGGCAACAAATCAAGGTCTGTCATCCTCCTTGACACTCACTAAGGAGTACATTCAGGACATTAAGTTGTGCATTTTGTGACGTCCTACAAAAAGCACTTTATCCGGACCTTTGCTGATACTCATATTACCCACAAATTGCATGGCACAAGAAGAGTCACTGCTAGTTGCTGTATGTGGCCTTTTGTTACTGAGATGACATGGCATCATTTCAATCTGACAGAAGAAGTCTTTCTGGCAAAACCAAATAATATCTTAAGCTTTGCTTGGAGCCAAAAATTTCACAAGCAGCTGGGGTAGGCTAGTGTCTCTCTCCCCAGTAGGAATAGCCTGATTCCAGCTGATCTTGCTATGGTTTTGAGTTCACAACCTGGAATTTTTTTACAGGTTAACCTGCATGTTAATTAGCTTGTAAATTCTTAAACATTGCATAGATCTGCAAAACTCCGTATTTGCCAGTAATCCTCAGATCTGCCAGGAGACAGTTTGTCATTTCATCTCCAAGAAATCACCAAGGAATTTTTAATCTTAAAGAGAAACAAAATATTTGGACACAATGAAGTATTTTACTTCAAATAAAACTCTAGGTATGTGGACCAAATTGCCAGGTGACTTCCATAGTTTTTTAGGCAAATGCATTCGCTTAAATTCATGTCTTGTGTATGCGTACGCTAACACGGGCTGAGTAGCCACTTAACTTGTACAAGCAAATATACCCACCATTTTTCAGCCATGTTAGTTAGGGCAAGTTGAAAACTTACCCTAAACCTGATTTAATATCTCATAAGCCTGATTTATATGCACTCTGCTATAAATGATCATTGTCTGAGTATTCCAAGCGGAAAACCAAGTGAACTATACATAAAGAATAACTGCTTACCTTTGCAAGGCATCCTTCCCTGTGCATATTGAATACTTCATCTTTTCAATAGTCACTTACAAATTCTCTGCTAGAAACTCTAGATCTGACTCTCTCACAACCGTGTAAATCACAAGTAACTATACTGAAGTCAGTGGATTTATACTACAGTAAATCCAACACGAGAGAAGAATCACTCAGTTTCACGTTGGCATCGATAAAAAGAATGCCAGGCTCCATATAAATAAATGGCAAGAAGCTTCCTTGAGTCCATTCCAGTTGGTAAAAGCTATTTGATAAATACATTTTAAAGAGGCCCTTTTAAGCTGTGTTATATTTTACCTGATGTTTATATGGTAATTCTTAGAAACTTGTTTACTGCGTGAAATGTAAGATGCTTCGATTCAGTCAGCTATATGTATATGTGAGAACGGGAGGTTGGGTGTGCCACATATGGAGAAAACGTACAATTTAGGGTTCCCAAATGGCATCTTTACATAATTCTTTGAAGACTTAGAGGAGCTGAATAGCTGTGGTGTTAAAAAAAAAGAAAGAGAATCATAAAGCTAATGATAAATAAATATTTGCACACAAATGCCACACAATAATTACTAATTTAATGTCAGAAGACAAAGAGGAACAGCTGCTAGCTATATTTTCCATAATAAAAAAGTTCGTAGGAATTTAAATGTGGTACTGATACCAGATTTTAATCCCTTCCTGTATTGCGCAGGTATTGTTAAATATTCCCCGAAGTTATCCTTTCCTGTATATTTTTAGTAGTAAGCAAAAGTTTTTATTTTTAAAAGTATGTGGATTCTGTGAAATGACAAGTTTTGCTGTAAATGGGATTTTGCTTTAAAACAATAAAGAGGAAATTCACTAGTTATCAATCCAACATATTGCACAGGTTGTAAATACCTTATATATTGGGGCTCTCGGCAAAAATAACATCATTTGACAGTAGTTTGAAAACAAACCTCTTGCATGTCAGAGACAGTATGAAGCCATGGCTGCACAGGTTTCAGCAAAGACAGTTTTTCAACAACTTCCTAGTATTAGCTCGCTAGGGCCAATTACCTGCCAGCGGGATCATATTGTTTCTGGCTCTGGGGCTGCCTCTGTCAGCAGCAGCTCCAAGTTCTCTGTTGAGAACACCAGGCAGCGTGGACATGCTCACCATTGATCTAATTTTATTTCACTGAAATGCTGCTGTTTAAATGGAAGCAGAGGGAGTCTGGTACCGACACCTCATGAAAACCCAGCCCGAAGGCTTCAGCGTTGAGGTTTGGAGCTGGAGCTGGTGGTCTGCACGTATTAGTGACAGTGAGTTAAGCAGAGGGAACAGAGGATGAAGGCCTCGTGGGATCTGATGAATGTGTCAGTGTGGATGCAAAGAAGCGTCCTGCTTTATCCCCCGAACACTGTGACAGAGAAGTTAGAACAGAAGAAATTTTCAGCTCGGCTAAACCAGCGCATAGCAATATGGAAATGTGGTAACCTGCAGCTGCAAATGGAAATTGAAGCAACTCCTGAGGTGTATGCAAGAGAGGGTAGGCTCCTCCTGTGAATTTGTCCTGGAAAAGGGAACGTACTAAATACCACAGAGCTGAGCATGACAGCTGTATGAAATTGCTTATATATTACAATTTTGTAAGAAGAAACGAATGCTTTGATTTTGTCTCAATACATGGTGAATCATGTTGCATCTCATAATAATAATCAGTAGTAATTTTCAGACACTATTAACATTTTTAGAAGTAACTTTAATATTCAGGGCTTCTTTTTGTCTAATTTATCAATCTCATGAGTTTAGGGGGGCTTCAGGGGAATGTTGTTTGTGCTAGAATACACAAAATCAGTAAAAATCTTTCTGCTTGAAAAGTCAGCTTTTCCCTGCTCATTTCTAGAGTTCTAATTTGAAACCAAACTGTCTAATCTTTCTCAAAAAATTGTTTACTGCTCTTTTATCACCACTTGCTTTCATAAATGCTGTCAGTGCATATGATACCCTCTCTACTTCAGAACCTGCTCATAGCTGTATGTTCACAAAGGTGATAAAATACATTTGATTTTCACTGAAACAAGCTTGAGGGCCCTGTTTGTAGGATAACTCATACAGTCATGCAGTATTAATTCCATTTGTGTGAATTCCAAACAACACAATAATCTTTCTGCTTCACTGGGTGAAGATTGAAATTTAGAGTATAATCAAGTTCCAGAGAATGGTAACACCCCACGTCATAAATGAGAAACTGTCTGCATAGTAAATACCGCAATTAATTAAAAATTATTAATATTAACTAGAATTAATTAATGTCAATCAGAATTAATTCTTCTCTGCTACATACTCTTAACCTGTAAGTGGATCTCATATGATTTAAAACTTTCAGTGAGGACACTGCAAAGCTTGAACGAAGCTTTCTAAGATGCATGTTAGTGTCTAACCTCTTGTTGTATGGTGTATCTACACTGTAGGCTGCTAAACCAGCCCATAGCTGCCATGCTCGCAAAACTGAGCCCAGCATTAATTTTGCTTCACTTTGGAAAATGGAAGAGATTGATCAGAGGGGAGCTCGTATCTCCCCAGTGTTTCCTTAGTCCGTTCATGGGTCTCACCACTTCCCTTTCCCTTAGAGCTGGGGCTATTTCAGAGCGCTACTGCTACCTCTGAAAGGTGCTTTATCGGCTCCCTGTTGTAATCCGGCAGTGGGGCAACATCCCACGTCTGCCCACCACCGAAGGACTGCTTGCTCACAGTAGTGTGAGCCCTGAAAGTTGAGCTTCTCATCTGCAGCTCTCCCACTGATCCCTGCAATAGATCTGAAAGCCTGGAACTGAAAACTAAACCCCAAGCCACAGCTCTTCCTAAAGCATAATGATAATCCTTTGTAGTGTTTGTGGTTTGAACCAGCACTAACAACTGCATCAGTAGCAGAGACCCTGAAGATAGGCTGGTCACAGATCAGAAGGATATCAGGAAACATGAAGAAGCTCCTTAATTAATTTCTAATCCTTTTTCAGCCTTAATCTTCTTTTTCATAGTAAGATCTGGCATTACACATTTTCTGCACACATGCTTTCTAGATGATGTAGATTAAGTCTTAGGTCTCCGATTTGCTGGAAACAGCATGTCGGTAGGTTAGCTATTACTGCGGCCTCGTACTGGAATACCACAGGATTATACTGTCTGGACTGATGCATTCAGCTAAAATATTCATTAGAAGTATGTGAAGTTGGTCCAGTCATCCAGGATTTTAATCCATGCTTTGTTCTATGCTTCACGAGGGTTTGTTCAGTCTCTTTGCCATAGCTGATGCTGTTTTATTTGTGCATTTATTCCAGAGTCAGAATTTGTGTATAGCTGGGGTGAAGGGCAGGAGGACTTGTGAATACCTTGTGGCTAGGGTAGGGGGCACATTTCGGGAATAAGAACAAAAATACTGCGGATAGACATTTTCAATACATATTGGTTATCCAGTTATAATCAAAAGGCAGGCTTTTTTCCTGACTAGTTAATGTTATAATGTCTTTTAATTTATGATGCAAATACAGAAAATAAATGGATAGGCCTCTTCTACTATCATAACAAATACAGATGCAAAAAAGACAGTCAGCAGTGCATGCTGGATGGTGAAGCCCTATAGTCTTAACAAGACAAATCTTAATCTTTTCTACTGAACTTTCTAACACCTTCCCCCACAGATACCCTGTAGCAGAATCTGAAGTCTCCCAGTTTGGGACATGTGAAACATGTATGTTAGAAACTCTGGACCTATAAAATTCTGTAGCAAAGTAGTTTTAGGAGGGTCATAATGGACTTTTTTCAGTGCTTTCTAGAGAAGCTTCTAGATTTCCCTACAGTTAAATAGGAATTTTTCATAAAGATGGGGAGGTTTTTTAATAAGGTGTTAGTCAAATTTACAACTGTCTAGACAACTACCACCTGAACTTGCTTCTGCTGATTCCAATGGGAGAATATCAAGCTGTAACTACAGTAGAGACACAGAACGGTGTGTTCATCCTTTCAAACTCAGAAACGAAGGTAGGTCACTGCTGACAATGTGTTTTGAATTGTTCCAGTGTCATATACTCTTCCAGCACTACCAGATCCACATTCAGATACGAATTTATGATCTGTCCCACAGCCTTGATCTGGAGGAAAATGTATTCACTAGCTTGGATGAAGCGCTGCCCTAAGGAAATGAAAGGCTGAACATTTACTAAGCATTTTTAGTTGGGTAGAACACACACATTCCTGTGCTACATGCTTTTGTCAGGATTTAAGTATCTTTCAGACAGCAAATTGCAGAAAGCATTCAGAAATTCTTCTGCAAACATCACGAAGAACAGAGACACAGAACAGACAATGGTTTTACCCAGAAGAGCAGAAGACCCTAGGGACCTTCCCCCATGTATTTAACATGCTGCAAAGGTACATAGAAAAAGGTGCTACAGGAAAAGCAGACTTAAAATTATAACTGTGCTGACTACCCATATATATAGGACAGTAAAAATAGACCAAACTAACCAAATCACTGAAAGATGAAGGGGAAAAAAAGTCACTTTGCACAATTACAGAGGAAAACATTAGGGTTAACATTTTCCTAATATCCTAAAAGACATATTTAAGGAGTTTCCTAGGATTATTAAAAGCAGCCCTCTCCATTCAAATTTAATGATTTGGAGAATTCTGTTTACTCAGCACTTCTGAGAATAAGGTCATGTCTGCTAAGATGCCTAGATGTGGAAAAACTTGTCCTACATCTGTATTTCTCAGACTTTCAGCATGTGTGGACCACTTCTGGTTCATCAGTCTTCATGTGTCTGCAGGTCCTTACGATGGATGCTGCTGCTTTGGAGGGATACGGCTGCTGCCAGCTAGTGAAGGTAGTTGGCAGTCCCATGCCTAGGGGGAATTAAGTTACTGACATTTGTCATTTCGTGCCTCCCCATTTCAGTGTGATGGCATCAGGGCCCAGAGTTTGAGCAACACTGTTTTGCCTAGAGTGTAGAATTTTTATCTGAAAAGCTGTTGGTTTGATTTTGTTTTGCTTTTGTGTGACAGGACATACAAGGAATGAAAGGCAGGGATTTAGGAGTTTTTGGGGTTTTTTTTAATATATAAAAGAAAAAGACAACAAGCAACAGTATTTAAACCAGAAATCTGAAATCCCTTAAAGGTGATTTGGCCGTAACATTTTTATTCAGGTTTTCACTCAATACCTATTACTATGTTGTCAATTCTCAGCTTGTATTATGTCACATTTTGTTCAGTAATCCCTTGGTCATTCTGTTATGCTTTATCCTCTGTAAATTTATGTTGCAAGTCTTTTTTTGTGCTAGGAAAGAATAAGCTGGTAGAAAAAAAGAAAAAAAAAAAAAAAGAATGCTTTTGTAAAAGAGCTGGCATTACACCCTGAATACATATCCCTGACAAGACATGCAAATAGGCACCTATGTATTTGGATAATTATGTATATGCTTTTAGTCTCAGAATGGATTTGCACATATACAAAAATACAGTTTTAATACATGAGCTATACTCACTCTTGAGGTGGAAGTTAGAATATCAAAAACTTTTTTCTGTTCCAAACTGAAACATTTTAGGACGTTTGCCCCTACGTGTATTTCATTATAGTCTAATGTGTGCAAGAATTTTGTATTGTTTCCATTTTATTTGCTTTCTTTAGTAAAAGATATGCTATCATCATATAAACCTTCTGCCCATTTAACCAAAGAGTAATCTAAATAGTCATTCAGGTATGTAAACCTTTTTCAGTAGGTGGACTGAGCAGACGGTGTTTGAAGACACTGTGATATTCCTTAACATGTGCAAAGCTTTCATACACTCAGACAAAAGTAACATAAAATCCAACAATGACGAAAATTATTTGTGCAATTACAGGCAACTTTTTAAATGTTACATGTTGACCTAGCCACTGGGTTTCCATGACCTTTCCTCTCTGAGTAATGGGATTAGCCATAAGGTTATCTTGAAGTATTGTGTGTACCATCTCTCTCTAGCAAAATGATCGAGACCAGAGGTAAGAATGTGTCTGCCTGTTAAACGGTGACGGTGCTTAAGTTATTCTTCTATACATGAAAAAATCACTTGTTGGAAACCTTGCAATTAAGAAAACTAGCATCCTTTTTCCCTTACCATGGTGGGTCATCTCTGACTTCTGAAAGAAAGCATTGCCTTTCTCCACCCTTCCTATCTTATGTTACCTCTAGAAACTCCTGCACGTTCACTGCTCATGCTAACCAAAGCTCCTGATAAACAGCTTCAGCCCTTCGCTCAGTGACGTGCACATACTTGGGGATGGAAGTTGTCATTAAGGCTGTATGCATAATTCAATTTGGTGACCAAAATCACCTCTGAAAAGAGGAAGTCTACCACAGAAACTTTTAGGTAGCCATGCCTGTCTGGTTTTTATGTGCAAATAAATGTCAACAATAGAAGGATAATGGATTAGAGTTCTAGCAAAAACTTCCCTTATAAATTCAGCCATTTGCCAAGTCAGTTGATGCCCTACTTTCAAGGCTGTCATAGCAAGCAATTCTGTACAGTCTCTGCTTATTAAAAATGGAGTACTAAAATCAATATAGCAATATCTTGTTGGAGAAAATTCAATTTATCAACAGATTTGTCATTTTAAAGATGATTAAAGGACTTGTTTATTAGGCATCATCTAGACTTTAGAAATAGTTGCTATGAAAATAATAAGATATAAGCCACAATAAACTTACAAATATTTCAGTTATATCAGGGAGTGGATATTTTTCTGCAAGCAAAGTCCTGGAAGCATTTCCTATCTTTACTTTAGACTATTATCAGTCACCATTTACATATTAAAAACTGGTACTGCTCATAGATTTCAGTAGCTCAGGGGCAGACCCATTATACAGAATCTGTGCATTTAAAATTGTTAAAAATACCAAGTGTGCTGAAATTTTCACTACGTCTTGTAAGAAATACTTACTGTCATCTGCAAGAGTTAATTTTTGAAAGCTCCAGTTCCACTTCTGCCTAAGTCCTATCTAGTTAGTAAGAACATAAGCACATTTAAAGTATTTTCCTCTACTAAAGGCGAGAACAACAAATCTGAGTGTGGGAATGAACTCTAAAACTCATCTTCATCTAGGATAAAGAGAGCAAGGCTGGTTTTACACTGTAAATAAGATGTTCAGTACCCTTCAACTTCTTAGCTATAATCCATCACAAACAGGAGTGTGAACCAACACACAAGTGCACCTGCAAACACCCAGAGTTGGGAAGGATACCTCTTCACAGGCATTTGGGAGCAGTCAGCCTCCAGTTTGCATGCTACAGAGAAGGAAAAAGGTGTAAAAAACCAGAAGGAAAAGCAATTGCTAATAAATAGGAATGCTGATCCACAAGTAGTTCCATATGAACTACTATTTTAAAAGAGTCTTCCTGGGAAAATAATAAAGATGAACTTGTCAACATTATTGTTTCAACAGGTTAAACATTCCTGAAACTCCTTAGAATATATATGATAAAACACGTCTTAAAAACGAACTTGTCTTTTATGTCTGGAAAGCTAAGATCACAGAATCACAGGGGTTGGCAGGGACCTCTGGAGATCATCTAGTCCAACCCCCCTGCCAGAGCAGGGTCACCTAGAGCAGGTTGCACAGGATGGCGTCCAGGTGGGTTTTGAATGTCTCCAGAGTCCTATCTAGTCTAATTTGTATCCCTAATGGAAAAGCATTTAGTCATATGCTGATTCCTAGCTAGGTTTATCCCATAACCCCTTTCTCATTTCCTTATGGACTCTTCTGCAAAGCCAGATAAATCTGTATTTTGGTAAGCACAATGACCAAGAAAAACAGAGGGGGACTGACGGTAAATTAGCATGATACAAAAATTGTTTTTCTAATAGCCTTTTTCAGAATAGTTTCTCACCATTTCTTTATGATTTGAGCTAGCGAAAAAGTTTCTTTTACTCTATATGGAATAAAACATGCTTGGGAATGATGCAAGATGAAGAAATTGCGTCTTTGTATTCAGAGCTTTGTGTCATTTTGATTATTTGTAAAAATACTAATTTACACGACTCCAGTATACATGGAGCTGTACAGAAGATCAGAATACCGAACAAAGAAACAGCTCTTCCCCCATAGCCACACAATCTATAAACACAGCAGGTAATGTGGAATGGGGGAAAAACATAAGCAAACAAAAAAATAACCCAAGAGAACAAACACAAAATCTCTTGATGAAGTTTTAGCAGACGCGTGCTTGTAAGTGTAGTCTTAGGAAGCTTTCTGACTGAAAGGGGTTTGTAAGTCCATCCACCGGAATGGTGATGCCCACACGTAACGCCAAGTCTGGAAACATGAGAGGAGGCGAGGTCTGCCTCTGTGCGGTCATTTAGCCTGGAGCTCAAATTCATGCTGCAGCCCACAACTCCCAGTCTTCCATCCAACTTGCACATTGACTCTCAGACACATTTGAATTAGAGGCATATTGGAACACAGAGAAGATTTTTCTAGTTAAGCTAGACTTGATAATTCTTTAGGGAGCTCTATTTCAAAAAGTGTGAGTTTGTGGGTTTTTTTAAAGTGCATTGTCAGGAAAAAAATGAGGAGGTTTGGAATACAGTGAAAAGTCAGGAAAAGCAAAGGTAGGGTCAGGATAGGATTTGTTTGTTTGTTTTTCTTGTATTTCTACCTCTACTGCAGTTCCACTGTTTTCTCAACATAAAAAGGGACACAAATGCTTTTGAGGCAGATAAAATGAGAAAAGTAAAACAGTCCTCTGCTAAACAGGAGCAGTAATATTTGTAACTGGAAAGGCTAATTTATTCACCATCTTTAAAGAACTACAAAAAGCAGGCCAGGACAAAACAGCTCTCTTCTGCTGCTCAAAAAAACCCAGTGAAATATGCTACTAGGCAGAATACCTCATGATTTTTGCATGCCACAAAGGATTTGCCTTGACACATAATGAATTTTATTGAGGTCAGATTTCAAGTTATCTAAATACTAGTTTACCTCCAGAGATACAGGGCTCAGGAAATTATTTTGCAATAACTATGCATTTTTTCCTTGGCAGTGATTTGGGAAGCAGCTTCATATTGTGAAATATACTGCTTTCAAAAACTTGTTACAGTTCTGCTAAAAAAGCTGATAAAACTTTTGTCCCTTTCATGGCTAAAAAGCTGAGTTTTATAGATTCTTCTTATAATTTCAGTAAAGCATTACCATACTTCTCTGGCTGCACCATGACTGAGACACTGCAATTTCCCTTAAACAGGGTTCAGTACATTGCACATGCTTGGAACTTCATGGCTAGAGTGGTCAGAGGATTTCAAAAAGTGGCAGCGGTCACTTCTTTATTTTAGAGTGTTTATGAAAACTTAATAGGCATAGAAATTTGGAACTTCCTGGCAGAAAAAAAAATAGACAAATAAGGAAGTACAACAAATGGGGGTTTCTGGCTCTTGTAAAATTGTATCATTAACCTTAATAATGATATGCTTTGATTGCAGTGTAAAACAGATGAACTTTGAATGCACATCCTTTACCCTGCTCAGAAAACTGTATGCTTCTCAGTCATTCAGACACCAACCTAATGCTTTGGATGCAAACAGCAAAAAGGTTTTGCCAATTTGTTAATGTAGGCTTGTGTGTGAGGACAGATGTTTTTCTTCCTCTTCCTATTCACAGAAGTTAGTAAAAAAGAAAGATTTTATTTCTGTATATGTATATAGATATACAAATATATAGAGATGCGCATATATACATATAGAGATATATAGATGCAGGTAAATAAAGTGATGAGTGTATTAATAATCTACACAACACTACAGTGTTGTTTGACCACTTAGATACTTCCCAGATTAATTTAGCACAGCCTTTTTGTTAGCGCTATATACAAATAGTAAAGTAGAAGATAGACCAACAGTTTAAAAAAGAATTTAAATCAATCAACTAGCTATATCTCATCTGGTCAGCAGGGAAATCTCTTTTAAAAGTTGCGTTAGGAACGAAAGTGCTGAAGAAAATGTACAAGCAAAATAAAGATATTAGAAATTCTGAATACATTTATTAATATGCAGTTGATGAAATGAAATATTAAGCATCTAATGTCTAAAGTCTGTCTTGCTATATGGAAAACAGAAGGAAAGTGAAACACGCTAATTTCAATATACATCCTATAAATTTCCATCTGATCTGGATTCCATTGGAAAACCTCTCACATTTCAACCAAAGAGCTCTCTGAAAGAAGAGCTCTGAAATCCAGGCATACCAAAGGTCAGTGCATCTCAATATCGCTCACTAAAAAAGGACTCAATTAGAACCTTAGGATTTTAACATATTCAGTTTTACACTTTAAACCCACATAAAAAATGAAAAGAGTAATTTTTCATTTATCTGGATCTCTCACAAGTTTGTAGGCTTCTGTACCATTTACAGCCTTTTGAAAATTTATGTAAGCCTACAGATTTTAAAAAGGCAGCTCTTTTGACATTCCTTTATCAGAGACAAAAATTATCCTTAACACAGTTTTTAATGCAGATTCTTCAAACTAATATCTCGTTACAGATTGCTAGACTAAATTAGGGTAATGAGTTCTCCAAGCCCCAGTTATTCTCTCAATTACTTATTGACTTAGCCTAATTCTAAACTAAGGTTAATGAACTAAAAGGAACACGCAAATGTAATTTTTCCCTCTTTCATATAATGCTTGCAACTGTGTCATAGTACAGGATGAGACTTGTCATCGGTGGTAAAACGGTGGCTATAGAAACACAAGATCGTGAATTGCTGAGTCTTGTTCTGCAATCATACAGTATTAAGTCTAGCTTTGAATGCCCCGAAACACCCTTTTTAAATACTAGAGCATGACACAGGCACACGACACTTCAAAATGAACTTGAGTTCTCCTCTAATAAACCAGTGTCACTCCAGAATCTACCACAGTAAAGACATCCGTGCCTGCTGTTGAAGCACTAAGAGTATTTATTTTAAAAAGCCTGACAGTGGTCTCAGCGTAGAGACTGTGCCCCATTCTACATACGATCACAAAGAATTTGGAATTTGACATAATCCTACGCCATTTTACCTGGCTGAAGATACCCGTGATTATTGTTGCCTATCTGCTAGGTAACTGGATGCTGCGAGGTTCTTGCTGCATGCAAAGAAGTCTCTTAAGGTCACATTGCAACATCACTTGTTTTCACACGTTCCTCTTCCACAGCTCCAGTTTGCCTGCAGATATTCAGGCTGCAGGTTTCAAGATGCTACACAGCAGAAGATGGTGAACACTGAGATCCAGTCTGCTCTCCTACAGCAAAACATTCTTCATTACTTTTTTTTTCCACTCCAAACAGCATGTGATCGATCCCTCCATGCAGGAAGCTCTCAGCATCAAGATATATTGCCCACTTAAAATCCTTACTGATCCCTCAGGCCTCCAGCCAGCATTGGTGGAAGCAGATCCCTCGTCCAGTCACAGAAGCCAGTTTTTCTGCTTGCCTATTTCAATAATTTTATTTTCATTTAAAAAAATCCAATGAGAACTCTGGGAGGAAATTCATCTACTACATATGGTTTAAATGTAGTTGGAAGACTTTAGCTTAAGGAAAGCACAATTTCACTGTAAAGCTAGCGTCAACATGCACAGCAATTATTAATGCTAGATACCATAAATTCGGCTGCATCTGCTTTAGGCTTTAGTTACTAACAAGCAAAAATCATTGCATTAATGGAGTAGTGGAAATACAATAAAGCACTTTATTATCCCTAAAAGGCAGCATGTGGCAAATAGACTCTGTGGGGTATTACCAATGTCCTAGGAGCAGTTTCATTCGTTCACATCCTGTGGCATATAATTATCTCAGACTAACCATGACCCTGCAGGTCCTCTATTAAAATTATATTTTTGTTACAGAATGGTGTATACATTATTGAAGCCCATTATTTTGATCACTGAATATTGACATATTGTGCTCATTAGCCAGTAAGCTTGAATATTTAATTTATGAGGTTTGCTCCAAGTTTTTTACAGATCAGTCACTTAAGGGAAGTAAACAGGCAAAACTGCAGAGCAATGAATGGGAAAGATTCTTACTGAAAATGGTGCTTTAAAAAGCAAAAAAATAGCATGTGATGCCATATGCTCATACATGACACATTACATTAGGCAGGTAAATGGGTTAGCTGGACATCATTTCCTTTTTAAAACTTTTCAACTAAGAAGATTAAAAGATTATTTTAATCTTTACACTTCTCTTACATGTTACATTTTTCACGCGGGCCTTTTTTAATCAAATATTGATGGTGATGCCTGTTGTTCTTCAAAGCTCAGCAATTACATTGCAGCTCCCTCCCAGTGAATGGCCCTGTATCAAAACTCTGGTATTTCCTTATCTTTAATTCCGCCCACCCCTCCACTTTTTTTTGATAAACACAGCATAAGATCTATTCGATTCTCGCCAGAGAAGGCACTGGATATTTTGCTTATCTGATGGCCTTCAAGCAACCTGCTAAGCCAACATTCTCCAAATGCTCGGTTGTAGACTAGAAACCTACTTGACTGATGCAACAGACCCCACAGTTCTGTCCCCCAGCTGAAACCACCACTTCTGAAACTAAAGCCACGGATTACAGTCGTCTCACACAAAAAAGATTAGTTTTAATTGTCTTCCTGGCTGTGGAAGTCCCCATGGTATGTAGGTGAAAGCTATATGGGATGGGTCAACAGTGCTCTCTGCTGGCAACAAGAAGAGCTTGCAGGAAACATAGCTGGAATTTGCCTTAAAATTACCTTCAAAAATAAAGCATGAAATTGAATATATATCTGTCTAAGACATTTATAAGCAAATCTATAGAAGATCATGATTTACAAAGTCAATAAGCATGCTGTTTATTGCAAACATGATTTTGAAAATTATGTTATACTAGCAGCATTGCCACAATTTCTTTACATACTTTTGCATACAATGATTAAATGTAAAGACGAAGGCAGGGAAAAAGTATTATGAAAAATAACTATTCAAATGTACAAATATTCATAAAATGCACTTAAATAAAACTGAATGCTGTGTAGAAAATGATTGTCTAAAAACAACTGAAAAATTCTTATGCGTCTACATAGGTACACAGACAGAGAATATTACAGGACAAGTCTGGAAAATCTATAGAACAACTGTCTCCTATTTGATTTTGTCAATCTCCTCTTTAAAAGATGACTTTAAAAACCAAGAATACCCTTTTTAAACGACTGTTAAATAACTTCAGAGAGTAACTCTGTAAAATCATTTTCTTTTCTAGCTCGGGTCCCCTCTAACAACAGCTAGAAAATCAAGACAGCAGCATAAAACTACTTCTAAAACTAACTCGATGCCATAAGCACAATATTAAGAAAATAAATGTTCTTGTATAGCCATTGCTTTGAAATAAGGGAATGTAATTCTGCTGTAGAGAACTAAGCAGCGTGCCTTCGTAGGTTACATTTGAAATTCTGGTTTGGTGCGATGATTCGTCACTGTCCCTGAAGTCAGATTTCAAATCACACACTTGCCCTGACATCTGTGCAAACTCTGTTTTCAAACCCTGAAGCAGTCTCAGCTTTGCACAAGAGAGATATAAGGTATTTGCTATAGTACAATCAATTTAAATCAATGAGGACAGTACTTTATATCACAGAATATGGTCTGGTCAAGATACTATGAACAACAATCAAAAAACATTAAAAGAAAGGAACTTGCTTGAGGGACTCGAAACAACATGATTCACTTTATCACTGCACTTAGAAACTCAAGTTCAGGTGACCTGAGCTACAGGGAGAAATTTTGCAAAGGATGATCCTGTCTAAGTGTCAGGAAGAAAACAAAACAACCTGGCATTAACGTTTACTTACCCCAGTGAGACAAAAGACAATTGCAAAATTTATTTTTGCCTTTTTTTAAGCACTTTGAGAAGCCTAGATGGCAGATGCTAGGAGCAGTTTAATATTAGCGTTAATGTTTTCACGTTTCCATGGAGCACTTGTGCCTCCATGAACCTGCTAGGGAGAGGAGTTGAGCAGAAAACCAATGGCACATCGCAGGTTCCGTAGGATCTGTGCTGCACTCGCTAGGCCACCCGTTGCTGTCGCTGCATGGATACCGAATGGCAGAAACCAAAGGTAATGGCAAGTAGGTGGCATTAGTAGTTCAGGTGCTGCTAACGGGGGAGGAAAGCCCACCACTCCCTGAGCTTGCAAAGCTGCTTCCCTGTTCCGCTGGAATATAGGACTCCAAGAGGAAAATACGGAAGCCAGGTGGCAGATGATAGAAATTCGATTATTCCAGGGTATAAAACTGGGGCACTATGACACCTTCAAAACACTCTTCAGTTCTTGGTGATTTGCTTCCCTACAGAGTACTAGGCCTTCTTTGGACTGTATCTATTTTCATCCTAAAGAAAGGAACATCTAATATTGCAGATAAGATCCAAGGACACCACAGCAGGCAGCCATACACAATTGATTTTCTTGCTTCCTTACATTCAGTGCTGCTCCACTGGCAGGTACTGATACAAGTTTAAAAATGTTCTTGGAACTAATCTTCAGACCTCTCTTACCTGAATAAATCCAAAATGCACTACTTCGCTGTTTTGTAAAGGCCCCTAGGAAGCGGAGAGCCTGTGCTACCCTTGAAGAAAGGTGGCAGTGAACCGCTAACGTAGCATGGGATTGAAAGGCAAAGAATCCATCTCGGCTCCTTCTCCTTTCCTCTTGCATTCCCTGCTTACATTTCTAACGTGGCTTCGCCCCGAAACAGGCTTCTTTTTCTGTCACTGCTCAGGGTTTTGAAGGCTATTTTAACACAGACTGTAATGTACAGATGTAGGCCACAAAGGAAGTTCTGAAAAATACTTAGTTCAGGTCTAGTTGTGGGAGAAAAGATGAAGTGAACAAGACACACGGTTAACTAGGACACACCAAAATGCTTCCACAAATGCAGGGTTAAAGAACATCATTAGGAAAAAATATTTTGGGGTTGGTTTTGGTTTGTTTGGTTTTGTTTTTTTTTTCTTAATGGTCATAAAGGTCTGTAGAGTTTCAAGATAAACATGCATCAAAGAGTTTGTGTTTATTAGGTATGCATTTTTATTGACTTTGCTCATGTTCCACCTTTCAAAGAGCAGAATTGGGATGTTTTTTGCGATCACAGGATCAGCAAGTTATACACAGACACCACATGAGTATTCAGATCTTACTTAGAAGCGTAGTGTAGAATACATTAGCAGCGTGTGCCTGTGTGGCTGTCTTGCGTCAAGATAAAGAGAGAGAATAATGCTGCTGGGGAATTATGTGCACAAAGCTCTGTGAAGCAAGAATTAAAATGAATGATATTAAATAGAAAATAACTAAATCAGGAATATGTTAATAATTTAATTAAAGTCTACAAAAGTTGAACTATTCCACAATTAAAGTTGAAGGACATCAACATGCTCTCTTCTACTGGTGATTTTGCCACAGGTAAAATTACCTGTTTGGAAACGTTTCTTAATGTATGAGGAAAATGGGGTCAACTGAAAGTGTGGTATGATCATTTGACAATGTTGGACTCAGCTGTTTTCTCAAACAGGCTTTTACTGACATTTTAATGTATGCTTTCTTTACTGCAGTCTCATTTCTAGTGCATAAGATAAATGTGAATATGGATCCTTTTGAAAAAACAGAAGGGCAAGATTTAGTGTTCTTTTTTTCCATAAGCTTGTTTGCTGTGTTTTCATCTTTATACAACGTTCAGGTCAAACAGAAACACAGAATAAAAGGGTTACTTAATAGCGGAGCAAGAAGCAACACAAAGGCCGTCACTATGAAGGACGTAGCACAAAAGACTAGTTTGACACATTAAGGTAATATGGTTATATAGCTCTTAACAGATCTTTTAAATTATCCTTTTAAGCTACCCTATAACATTTTATCCAAGCCACAAAATGGTATAAAAATAAATACTATGCTTTCTGGAGTAGCAGTAATTGTTGACTGCACCAGGCAGTCAACATCTTTCCCATAAGGAGCATCTGTTTTCATACTGTTTATCTTGTAGGAGAATGTACAAGATACAGAAAATACCTCCTCGTTTACTTCCATGCCTGCGGCCTTTTACAAGACCACATGCAACTTTGCTTTCCACAAAACCAACTCAGTTTGATGTTCTAAAATGAGATTTCACCATCACTTTAAAGCTCAGTAGCATAAAATGTGGAAAATCCTTCTATTATCAGTGGGTTCATAGTGAGTAAGATCAGAACCTTCTTTTTCTCCACAGTGGCAGTTAAAACTGTGCGTAGTGAAAAGACAATGCATTGTTTTCTGCTGAAAACAATGGAAGACAACTTTTTTTTCTTGCATTGGTTTTTGCATGACACTTTTCCTACTCAGTGTAATGCATTTGTGGACTTTGAGCTTGCAAACAGAAGGTGATTGCACTTCTGTGATACTATGTCCTACTACTGTAAATGGCTGTATGTGAAATGTACACTCTTAAAGGTGATAAGATACCGGGTTTGTATATAACACAGACAATATCCTGAACCGCAATAAACAATTTCTCATAGCGTTATGGTGGTACTTCCCATAATCAAGCACAGCCTACTATACAATCTTGGCAAGTCAGAAAGTCTCCAGAAATTAAAAAAAAAAGGTTCCTAAATATTTCAATCTTTCATTCAGATGTAATCTGAGTAGATGACAAATATAAGACATTTCTATTCTTCTTGTAGTAAGCAAATGCCCATAAAGGAAGTACCTATTCAAAGCTGCTAATAATGGGGGTATATGTTGACACTCTAAAGAAAAGAAATGGGCACGGCAGGTGCAATTTGGTCCTGAATCATGACAGGTATACGTGGCTACTCTTCTCTTGGGCGCACACTCACAACAAGAAAACTAGTGCTTCACTTAAACCTAAGAAGGCAGATAAAAGGGCAAGACCTTGCATTTTTTATATTGAAGATCTTGGGTTTTGTCCTTGCTGGTGCCAAGTCTGTGTGCCCATACAGGAGATTTTTATAGTCTCACTTCAAGTGTTCCTCCCTCCCTGGAGGTCAGAAATGAGGCATGTCAGCTACTTCATTGCATTACTGGTATTCTTTATCCGCGGTTACATAGGGAAATTCTGTTTTAAAATAGTGGATACAATCTCATTACAAGCTCTGCGTTTTTATGAGGGGGGAAACGAGAAAGACAAACGTTAACTCCTGTTCATGAATTTGCCTCTTATCATTTCCCCTCTCCGCTCTACAGAGAGTTATTGGATTCATATTAGGGGTTATTTGGGTCACTTTTACCTTGAGAGAGAAAATAATGGTGACCTAATTTGAGATTTGTACCGATTTAAGTAAGAAAATGGATTCCGAATATTTTGCATAGTTGCCAAATTTAACTGAGCGTTCAGTGAAGCATGGGTTTCCAAATGTGAATAAGAAGCTTTAAACCATTTTCTCCTATTTGTTTTTAAACTACATTTGTTACTTATGATTAGCAATTTTATGTCATTTGCATGCAGTGTACTGAAACTGAATTCAATAAACTGACCTTCTTCCACCTATTAAACTAGACTTGGTATTTAATTATTATGCATGCAAAGTCAAGCAGAAAAACCAAGGAGCATTTATAAATAAGATCATTGTGTTTTATTTGCAATTAATAGGAGCATTTGTGTTTATTACTTTTCACCAGAAATTTATTACTGCTTATTTTGAATTGGAATAAATAAAAAAATAGAACATCTGTATCGAAGTTTAAAAAGCACAACAATCAAAAGCTGTGTAATCTCATCCACTTAGTTCTATTGCACAGTCTGTTCAGTGTAACTTTTTACAACATACCGTGCAAGAAAGCACGTCATTTAAACTCAGTAATTAGTATTACAGATAAAATGACACTGCAGCAATGTTAATTACTATTGTACTGATGTAGTATAGGATATAATACATAATAGTCATGTCTTTAATCTTAAATTGAAGTGCAACAAAGCATATTATTGCTACACTTCCTCTTCTTAAAGTAAAATGAATGTTATTCAAGTGTACCATTTGTATCCATGCAGAATGCTTTTAAATAAATCACAGTTCTACTTTAACTCAAACTGGCATATTTCACTTTCCAATGGCATAAATTAAGGAACCTCTTGCTATAGGAACTTTTCCTATGACAGTGGAAATTATGGCAGAAATGTATTCCACATGAAAAATTTCCATGTAACTTTCTTTTTCATTACAGCAGCTGTAAATCAGTTTGCAAATGAAGCACAACATTCAGTCTTTTTAAAAATAAAGATGAATCTTGAAGAGCATTACAGCTATTTGAGGTGTACTAGGAACTAGAGATATATGACCAAATTGTAATTAATCCCGTACCGCTATGGCTAAAATATCTGGCACCTGTAAACATAAAATATTCATAACAAAATGAAGAGACTTGCAGAGGAGGACAATGAAAGTTTTTATCTGCAGCTCCAGTAGGAGGAGGGCTCCCTATTTATGAATAATTATATCTCTGCTTTTTGTAACACCTTTACTTTTGGATAACTTTGTTATAAATATTACAAGAAGAAAAAAATGAGTTAAATTTCAGATTTGTTCAAGTGTACTTAAATAATTTATGTCAGCTGAAATGTTCCCATTTTCAGTGCAGAAATTTTGTAATGAAGCCATTAGTCAGACTTGCATAAGAAATATTCTAAAAGCCTACTTATTTAGAGTGTAATAATCTTATTCACCGTGTTAACCATGTGCCCCTGGATAAAATACGTACATATGGATTTTGCAAAATATTTTAATACACAGTATAAGATTCAAAGCAGAAGTTGAAGTATAACCTCAGGTTGCGCATTTCATCTCACGACAATAAGATGCATTGCTACTTTTAAATGAAAGTGTGTAAAGAGCAAAATTTTGAAGTACATAGAACTAGTTTCTAGCATTTACAAATTATTTTGAAAAAATGCTGTTTTTTCCCCTCCATTTTGTTTAGGTCAGTGGGACGATGTATAATACAGGGAGACATGTATCTCTACGACTAGACAAAGAGCATTTGGTCAACATCTCTGGAGGACCGATGACATACAGTCACCGCTTAGAGGAAATACGGTTACACTTTGGAAGTGAAGACAGCCAGGGATCAGAGCACCTACTCAATGGACAGGCTTTCTCTGGGGAGGTATGTCAACGTATTTGGAGTTACAAATAAATCAGTATGAATTCCTCGCTTTCCATTTCTGACTGAAAGTATTTGCAAACTGTTTGTACTCATAAAAATTCTTTCCCTTTATCCATTCTGAAAATCAGGGAGATACTTTTTTTTTTTGCCCATGCACTGCAAATTGTGTGACTCATACCTAAAAATGAAACTGTGGTATTTATTGTATGCACAGATACCCTGTATTTTCATATGCGCTGCTTACAAAGTAATCAAGCATCTCTTGATGGGTCCCTTATATCCCTAGTAAACGCAAATACAAGATTAACCACAAATACTGGAAGGGCTTTAAGTTCTTACAAAATTGCTGCTTTTGCTGCTCTCTGGTGTGTAACACTTTACATTGAGTATCATTCTGCCTTTGATTCATCTAAAAGTAAGGTGATACTTAATTTTAGAGATGGTTCCACAGAAGTCTATTGGTCTGCTCAAGAAATAAAATTAACTCCACAAGCAAACCCTGGCAGAATTGGTACTTGCTTTGTATTTTAAATACGCATCTGTAAGTGTCCCAGAAAAGACCGTAATTTAATGATCCTGATAGCTATTGCAGGATGAATATTTTAGTCTTGTATATGGAGTACTTTTTCAAGATGTATAGGAAAGTTTGCAGACTTTCTGGTAGACAAAGCAGAATCTTTCCATTCTTCTTATGTAGGAGCATTTTTACATAGAAGAAATGCATGGGTTTTGTAGTACCTCATCCTTCATCAGCTTGTGCCATGTCTGGCAACTATCTAGCATACAAGTCTATTCCACAAATCTTAACAAATCAAATAATGCATCAGAATAATTCTCTATTACTGTAGGGATTATTTTTAAAGATACTCAAGGTATCCTTCTGCCATTCTTTCAGAAGACCAAAATGAATAGTTTCTCATAATAAAGCACTTATTTTCTTGGACAGAAATAATCAAATTACCATCTGTACTCTCTATCAGAGACTCTGGTGATGAGTCATTTAATGCACGGCATTTTCTTTGTGCAACAGCAGTTATTTAAGTGGAGGAAATTAATTGCAGAGTTGTCAAATGATGGTATTATAATTGATGGTAATCATTTGCTTTGTTTTATAAGCTACATAATATAGCCAGTGGCAGCTTTTTCATGAAATTGTTCATGTCTTGCACAACTGACTTCTGGTTGCCTTCACTAAATTCTATGATAAGTGAACATACAATGTATTATTCCTTTAAGAGCTGAAAGTTAAGTATGTTGTAGTAAATAAGGTCTTTGCTTTGCTAATCAGATTTACAGAAAAGCAATATTCAAGCGAAAGCAGGTTGACTGAACAAGAAAGCAAAAATTTGGTGGAAAGATACCATTGTACTTGATATGATCTATCAGCATAATTTCAGATATCTTTAAAAGAGTTTTTAAGTTATAAATTTATCAGTCAGACTCTAACAAAAGGTAAAAACGTAGAGCATTTTTGTGCAATACTTAATACTTAACTAGGCTCTTCTGATTTTGAAAGTAGGAGTTTTGAAATACTACTAACATTTGGTATTATTTGCTAACAGAGACCTCAAGTTCTTCTTAATAAAAGCAGAAAACCTAGCTAAAATGAAACGGCTGTCAGTCAGTCATGCACACCTGGATCCACAGGATATGCAGGGTTCATCTAGTTATCTGAATTCCTCCTGCAGTGAATAGAAAAAGATGAGCATCTTCAGAGGATGATCATTCCAGATAGCCAGAGACGCATCTCTTAGGACAGGACAAATCACTCTGGGGAGATGCATCGCCCTTGACAACAGAGCAGAGACAAACAACAGGCCAAGTAGCTTAGACCAGACACCTCCATTTCAGATGGTGAGATGAATTCTGTCCTTTAAGCATGTGTTTTTCAAAGTTTCAGATAGCTATTTTGGGGAGCTGGACAGGAGAGTTCAATAAGGTCAAGTATTAATTACTAATTTCAACCTGCATCTCCACAGTTAAGTCTTATTTATAGAACGCATACTGTTTCCAAAGTACAAGCATAGATTCAAATCAATCATGCTGAAGAGCATGACTGCAAATTTTCAGTGATCAACAGCAGTTGATGGTGTTCTTAGAATATGCATCCACCCATACAAGTGCTGTCTGTATAAATAAGTGATTTTTGATAAGCTCTCGGCACTGGAAGATGTAATGTCTATAGCTCCCAGCAACTACAGTAAGAAAACTCTAAACAAGCTAGCTGACTTTATGATAGAGTACATGTCTTTATAATGTAACATATGCTTTCAAGACTGTTGCTGCTAATTGCTATTATTTCTGCATTGGATAACGCTGTCAGAGGAGATGGGATGAAGAAAAATAACTGCATAAGTACATTGGTTTAATTTAGTTAGTGCAGGTAAGAATAGCAATGAATATTTGCTGGCTTAGGCTTTAGCAGGTGTAGGCAACCAGAGAAAAATCATTGCAGGATTACAGTGACTGCTAATTGCACTCTGACTCCCATGACACTGCCTTGTTACTGCTGTTCTTGTTGGTGTTGGGCAAACCCACTATGAGTTTTACTGAAACCTCTGTTTTGCTGTGGAAACAATTCCCAGGGATGAAGTTACCCAAGAAGTGTGATCCATTCCTGTAGATCATAATCAGCTCATTCCTACTCCTCCTTCCCTCCACTCCCTTCCATACCTGTCCCCTTATTTTCACTGAGGCCTCTAACGCACGTTAAAGTCAGCACGTTGCAGAGAGAGAAGGGGAACCTGGGGAGAGGTCAGCAGAGAGAGCAGTACCTCTTCCTCATGGCACTGGCAAACTATTAGATTGACTCAAACAGACCTAAATTAAATCCAAGTGCAGACAAGGCAGAAGCTTTTAAACGGCCCCTATATATCTTGAATCAGCTGCAATGTTCTTTACACATCTGAAAATCCCAGCAAACATACGTACTAAGCAAGAAGTTTGTTCTTAAGGACTTTTTTTGACTAGTGAAGATGTTCTGTGAGTGAGCAGGCAGTTGGAGCAAGCTAGAGCACTGGAGTGGTACCATGGCATGAAAAACAATCTAGAAATAGCAAATTGCTTCAAAATACACTGTGGTCTAAATGATACTGAGGCTTCTCATTTCCCAGCTTTAACATTTAACTAGGTGTTAAAGGCTGTCAAGAGAGATCTCTACAATAATCTGGTTACCTTTTAGCCACTAATTATCACTTTAGTAGGCAGAATAACTGAACTAGTGCTTAAATAGTTTGAGTGTAAGGGCTTTAAAACTGTGTATCAGATTATCATCAATGTGTTTGGCACTGCTAACGTGGAAAGAAAGGCAGGCTTTGGAATGCTTAAATAATACTAGATCAAGCATTTACTTGTCCCTCTGATACATACTTCAGTGTGTTTAATTTCCTACTCTTTGCATAAGCATCCTACTGTATTATGATTAAAAGAAAATCTTGACTCAAGCAAAGTCCCTAACTAAGACACCAATCATTTGTGTCTGCTGTCTAATATCTCTATGCAAAACAGTTTTTAATGCTTCAGAGTCCATATAATTTAATGAGAAAGACCGTCTTCCTTTCAAACACCAGCAGTACAAATACAGCAGAATTTACCAGAGTGCATTGTTCAGGCACTGTCTACCTTGTTAAAATAAAAAGGTAACAAGGTCCAAAAGGTTCGTGGTGAAAATGGGACCCTTTAACTTTACCATGTGGTAAAGTCATGAAAACCCATATGAATTTTTTTTTTCCTAAGCAGAAAAATGAAAAATATGCTGCAGGAGACCTCCAGCCACTTTATGGCTGTACATTGTAGTAGCCTTACCAATGTAAAGGCAGAAAGTCAAGGGCCTTAATTGTTTGGGGTTACGCACTTTTCCCAAACTCAGTAGCTGGAGACTTTCCAACAAGAGACCATAGTCCACAACACATGAAAACAATAGATTTCTTCTTCTCTGCCCCCCAAGTCACCCTTTTAAACCCATTGACAGAGATTATAAAAACACAATTATTTCATCTGCTACATAAGAAGTAAAATGAAAGCCAGAATACTATCTAGATAAATGAATGCATATTGCAAGCGATACACACAGTTTGGAACTGAGATTCAGTTTTGCTGCTGCTAAAAGCCACTAAGAAAACCGCGTAAAATAAAAGAAAATGGGAATCAAAGGAGGAGGCTGGAAATTCTGAAATACCAGCCTACTACTACAATTTCTTTAACTGCAGGCTTATTCTATGCAAGTGCGGAACTTCTAGTGATAGTAAAGGATTACTTATCAGAGATCAGTGCTGCAAATCCAACTTCTGATATTTTTAGAAGCAGAACTGTCAGATAGACAGCCTATAAGAAGCATCTGGCCAGCTGGAGTAATTTAATCCAGCCTGCTGCAGAATTAAAGCAGTTTGAATTGTTAAATCAGAAACAGTGGCTCTGTCACTGATACCTTCTGTACACCTTTGACTTGCTTGTGTGGTTCCAAATAGCCTCCCAAAAATCCTAACGATGCTATTGTTTAGACTAAAAAAAAAAAAAAAAATCAAACAAAAAACTGAAAAAAAACCAACCAAAACCCCTTACTAGAATAAAGTACTGTATATGTACTATAACTTTAGTAATGTTGGCAAAACAGAGCAAGTCATGGCCAATTAGCATGTCAGAAGAAATGGCAAGTACAGGCCAACTCTATATTGTATGGCTTGTTACAAGCCATTTACGTGACATTTAGCTCAGGACTCTGCTCCTTTTCTGACCCATGGGTGAGTTATGCACAAAAGCCCCTGTTTTCTCCACATAGTTCCCTACACTCACCCAATATCTACATTCCTCTCCCAGGTCTGTTTTTCTGTTTTGTTCCCTACAGGAAGCCTCACTGATGTGAGGATTCGTGAGTCTAGCATGGCTCTTCATCAAATAGCGCGAGCACATAGTCCTTCCTCTTCCTCCGGAAAGGAGCGTTAAATCAGCTAGTGATGTCCCCGAGCAGAGAGGACAGGAATGTCCTGCTTCTTCGTAACCATGTTCCTACAGGTGGTTACAACGCCGAAGCAGAGCTAGCTGTGAGCTTGCCCCTACTACGCTTCGTAACGCTGGCACTCCTGCCAACAGCTTGCAGAAGGAAGTTTGAAATTCAGATCTGTCAGTTGCCACAGGCCATCTGTATTACATTTTGGAGACCGTATTGGAAATGATGCAGGTCATTTTTAAATATTTCAGCCAGAAGATAAGTTTACTGTACTCCAGTGCTTATTAATGTTGAAAAATAAGCCTCTGAGGAAAGTACCAGATGAGGGAACACATGTCTAATGGAAGGGTGGTTTAGTAAAATCTCTATAACCTTCAGATTAATGTTCAGCTTCAGAGGAGAAAGTCAATAAGATAATGAATTAAATTGCTATAGGAACAGAATATAAATCAGGAAGAGGTGGTGGTATTGTCATCGCTACAGTATAAGGAGACTATTTCACATGAGTAATTCCAAATCAGTGGGAGATGAGCATGTGCATTAGTTGCAAGAATGCACCTCTGTCCACCCTAAAGATTACAGGTGGTTTCACCCAAAATTTTATAAAATACTCATATCCGTAAAAAGCAGACTTAAAGTACAAAAGACACTTATTCATCAACACATGCTTATTGTGCTTTTCTAAACCAAAATCAATTTTATATTTTAAGTTAAATGGGTTTTTATTGTTGGTTAATATAAAAGAAAATAGGATTGAACAATATATTAGCACAAATTGAGGCATATTCACAACTGACTGTGGTCTGCTAATTTAAGAGCTCTGAATCATCCAATGGAAATTCCTTTCCACCCTCTACTGTCTTATAAGAAAATTAGGCTCTTTAACAGAGATGTGATTTAGTGGCAGGCTGCCTGGTCTGTCTCCTCTCTAAACCTACATGGAGCTGAAATGGCTCCCTCTCCCTCTGGAGAGTGGAGCCCTTCAGATTTAAAAGCATGGGCCACAGGAAAAAAATAATAAAAAATACGGTCCAATGAAGAACGCTGCCGAGATAATCTAGACAGCAAAGCTTGCAGGGAGGCATACTGGAAACCTATGTCATTTCATAAAGTGAAACTTCTCAAAAACATTTTTAAATGTTCCCAAAATACTTCCCAAGGAAAAATGAGATGATAAATCAAGATGCTAAGCAAAAGTTTTGTTCGCTAAAGAGTCATTAAGGTGCTAAGGCTAATGCACTTACTGTACCTGAAACCAGCAATAAAATAGTAGGTGACCGCAGAACAGTATCAATGGAATATGAAGGTAAAAGTTAATGCTTTAATTTACTGTGTATTTTTCTGTCAGATATGGATCATATTTTTTCCAGAACCACTGCATGAAGTAATACACAATAATTAACTGTAGTCTGTTTGTACAAACGTGTCCTTTAGATTACATAGCCTGGTAAACTGTTGGACCGGAGCCTCACTGCCAGGACTGTAGCTGAGAGCGAGCAGAAGCTAGAGGGGCAGATCAAAATGCTCTGAGACTCCTGGGCAAAGCGGAAAACCTGAACGTCCCTTACGCTCCCTGGAAAACCGCAACATTTGAACAAGCCTTCTACACATCTACAAGTACATCATACGTAGCTGCTATCTGCTCTCGTAGGAAGAGGGGCCACAGTGCCTCTCAGCTCTGTGGAGTCAGGTAGCTGGGAACGCAGCCACGCTCCTGCAGTGCTGCAAGTCAGCTCAGCACCAGCCTTCTGCCAGAACCTCAACAGCTTCAATGGAAGTGAAGGATAGAACAGTGCGGGGCACGTAGCAATTGAACAAGTAAACTTATCCCTCAGTGGCTACATAGGAATACATAAAGCAACAAGCTACGAGATGTAAAATATCTGCAGGTTTCATGAGATACTGCAAATAATTTCCCAAAATCTAATACTGAAAATCTGAATGCTAGGTTTTATTTCCCAGATTTCTCATATTATTTTGTTCTGACCCTTGCGTATTTACATTTCTTAAAGAATTCAAAGCATCTGAGTTATACACGTTTAACTGTAACTTTGTTGATAGATGAGAAACAAGTCTGCAGATGAAAATGCAAATTAATTGCTGTACCTAATCCCATTTACTTGATTTCATGTTCCATTAGGGGTTTTTCTGTGGGAGATTTTCAGCATGCGTTACATACACTTACATGAATCACGGACAGAATTGTAGGGAGAGGAGATGATAGAGAATGATTCCTTGAAACCAAAAGCTGAAAATAGGTGGAAAGCCAGACAGTAACTGAACTGTCTGAACATCCATAGCTACATGGCAGTAATAACAATTTTAAAGTACCAGTCACAGTAATGTGTTGATATCCAGATATTTTGTAAGCAGCAAATGGGCGATCTTTAAAATGCAGTCAGCTTTTCTTATCAAGGAAGTTTCTCCTTTTGAAATACTCTGTTGGAAACCATGAGAAAGATGACTTCCCAGGAATATAGAACAGAAATTTTTGTGGTGTATTTTACACCAAAATGCAGTAAACTTCCTACACTGGCTATGTGCTAAAAATGCATCTTAATCCTTAGTGACCTTCAAAAGGAGTTTCATCTTTAACACTTCTGAAGTGGAATAGTTGACTTTTAACTTATGTTCCTTCCTGTATTTTTTTGGCTAGACAGTCATCTTCAAGTCACGGATAATATATGCTTGTTAAATAACAAATCCCAAAACTCAATAGCCAGGAAAAGTTGTAGAATAAAGTGTAGCAGCTATAAATCATTGATCAGAAATATACAAATAGAAAAAATACACAGCAAGTAAAACTCAATTTTGTATGAATGGCTGCATTGCCAGACAGTGCCAGTATACTCTTGCAGTCACGGTCTTACACTTAGCGCTGTTGAATCATACTGCCATTTTTAAAGAAAATGAGATTCCAGAAATAGCTTGTTTTATCCTTCCCTTCGGAAAAAACCTTAATTACACAAATCAAGTTCTATTATGTCCAAACTTTATATCAGCAATAAAGGATTTTACTTCATGTATAATCAGCTTCTCATATCATAAATAGCATTCATGCTATTTTTTCACCTTTCTAAAACTTGATTAGCAGTAGAAATACAAATGAGGTTTTTGACTCATTTTTTTGCAAGGGGAAGAATTTACAGTTCATACTATAGCTCTAAGCGTGCATTTTATGATAGCACATATAAAACTGGGAAAGTTTAGTGGTTTTATTTGAAGCAAATTGTAATAGGATGTTTCTCTTGGTGTTTAAACTGCAGAAGTTTAGTTACTGCATGAACAGGGAATCAGGATTGGACCTACATACAACTATGGCTCTTTGTAGAATACAAACTAAGGAAAAGATGGGGGGAGAATTACATAGTTACTTCTTTTAGCAGAAAGACTAACAAGAAGATATAATTGAAAGGAACGGTCATTTAATTTTATAATCCCAAACAATCATTAGATACCATCTGGAGTTTGAATGATGCTTTAGAAGAAGTGTTTAACCACTTTCAGGTATCCGAGCAGGATTCTGATCTTTGTTTTAGGTCGCGCTTTTTCGCTTCATCAGATTACTGAGGTATTTGTGTAGTCATTGCAGGTAAAAGATTACAGTTCACTGTCACATCAAATAAATGGAGGACCTTTTCAGTAGTATTTTAGTGTGCTGCCATTTTGATTATTTAGACCTGGTAAAATTGCCCAAAATAAATTGCATTAAGTCATCCTGGAGTAATTGAATACATTAACATTTCAGACAACAAACAACACAGAGGTCACCTGATTTCTGTAGATTACTGATTTCTAGAAAGCATTGTTAAATATTTTAGTATTGGAAAATTTTGTATATAACGTTTTAGGGCATTATTCTTAAAGCAATGAATGAAAGGTTATTGAAGTTGGGGCACCAGCTGCTACACAGCATTGGAGTTCTCTTCGTTATTTCCACTGACTTGCAATAGCACTTCTACTCTCAAGTTAGCTATAGCAAGAAATGTTTCTGCAAACATTTGCTTATCTATCACCCAAGTCTGAAAGCATCCAAATTCCCCAAATTTCTCAATGTTTTACCAAAGCACATTATTCTTCCTAGATTCTGCATAGGAAATTCTAGGCACTTGATACAAGTAGCTGCATTTCTGGGCCCAGTACTTTTTGCTTCTGTGTATTGCCTTCTAGACATCTTGTGATACAAGCTCCATAGATAGTCTGCTGTGTACTGATATTTAAGAAACTGTACTGGCAGATTTTTAGAGTTGGGGTGGTTTTTTTTTTTCTTCTTTTTCATTATCTACACATATGTGGGTGTTCCTTGCCAGAAAATTTCCTTCTTTGGACACTGCTTTTCTGAATCTTACAGGCTATCCATCCATTAGCAGAATTTTAGGACCTGTCCAAACAAATTGCAAGCTCTTTGACAATGTCAGCTTATATTAATGTAGCATGTGACACAGCAAAATATCTGCTGCATGAAACAGATCCTTTTAGTAATAAATATATTTTTGCACATGTTTACTTTTCAGTTACCAACTGTTCTCTTTTGAGGGGGGAGGGAGAAGTGGAAGAGAGTGTCAATGTACTGAGAGCACAGTCTGTCACAGACTAGAATCTAAATCCCTTTGGTGCCTCAATTTTAAAATCCAGCATCATAAAGCAATAAGGTGGAGTTTTTCCGCTTAGAGTAGCAGCTGTAGGATTTGTTCTTTTAAACCACTGGGACATTAAAACATTCAGCAGTCTAAACCTCCAGTGTCAGTTATGAAGTATTCATTTTGCCTCATTCCAAATTATTATCATTTGCTTGAGGTGACTTTACTTGCTACGGGGTGATTCTTCTTTAATTAAAGAGTAATTTACCTCGACAGGCAAAAAACTACATCCATTTTGAAACGGGTTTATGTTACTTGGTAATGATTTGCACTACACTTCTTGTAAATTTTAACTTTTTCCCCAAATATATTTAACGTAACATTCCAGAGAAAGGAGGAATCAGACTCGCTTCTTAAACAAAAGCTCTTGCAGCTATTATGGACAACCACAAAAGAACTAAAAAGCAAGCATATGTGAATTTTTATTATCTTTGCAATTTACCAAAAGAATAAAAAACCAGTGAGCAATTACTGTAAACATTATGCTGGACAAAACTCTCACAAAGGCAATAGACTTTTGTCTGAGGTAAAACTGTATGATTTGTTATTTATATACTAACCACGGACATCAGACTGTAAAAAAACCTTAATACCCTTTTAGCCCCGTCTCTCTTAACTGATACTGCCTGCGCACTGGAGGATGAATGATGGCAATCAGATCATAAACGGGAGAATCCAGAGTTAATAACAGATGAGACACAACACTTTCAAGATACTGATCCATCACCATCAAACATAGTGAAGTTCCTCAGGCCCATATAGCCCAGAGAGTGGGGATTCACTTTTGAAGCTGTCTTCTTTGGTGATTTTTATGTTACTCTGTACAAATGGAAGAGCTTCAGACAGCAAATGTGATCCTGATTTTGTACAGACTAAACTTGTTGGTAAGGCCCTCTTGTGGGAGGCAGGAGTTCCTGGCTCATACCCATGTCCAAATCGGGCAAAGGAGGCAGCCAAGGTGGCCATGAAAGGTCTTCCACGACCTGCGGGGATGCTCTGGTCACTGACTTGGGACCTGAATGGTGAGGGGGACCACATCCTCCTAGGACTGAATTCGCCCAGGAGGAGCTCCAGCCCAGAAGTCTCTCTCCTCCCTCATAATAATTCCTGTTTTCTAACATACAGTGGCAGCTGTGAACCCTTACCATTAGTTCTCTAGTCTGCAGTCTATTTCTGTAGCTTCAGCTACTCCTTTGTTAGGTCTTTGTCCCTTACCTTCTGTTTAATAGTTTCTTATGAGGCATTTTAGTGTCTAAGTGAAAAGCCCACTAAATTACGTCAGTTCTAGCTGCCTGTTTCTTACATTTTCAGGGGACACTGTGAGGTTGCAGTTACAGTTTTCATTTAGCATACTGACTTGACCTTCCACCATCGCTGTAGACCTTTCCTTAATTAAAAGCACACAGGCGTACACTGCCTTCCAGAAAGTCAAAATACTTTAGATTTGAGGTATTTTACTGTAATCATCTAGGTAATTGATACTTTCAATAAAGACAGAGGAGGAAGTATTTCTAAATCACATTTGCTTTAGACAAAATTGTGACAGATAATGGATCAGGATATTTTACAAACAATGAAGGGAAGCAAACCTGAGTTTCTGTTATCCTTTCATATGCATGTCTTTCTAAAATTATTACAAGTAGATCAGTTTCTTAGGCATACCTGCCTTTAAAATAGCATGTGAGCAATAGTAGGCACAATAGCATCAGTGTTAACACTGTGGAGAATTACAATTGACAAGGTTAAACCACATTTATTCAAAGTCCATTTTCTTTCCATTTATCTTTTGATATCTCACCTTTAGCTGTCTGCACTCTTATCTCTGTACAAACTAACTGGACATTACTGCACGCACCTGCCAAGATTTGCTGGATTAAAACTCAGTAAAAATTAATTCATTCTGTTCAGTTACTTTTCAGTAGTTTGTTTGGTTTTTTCAATCTAACTGCCATGAAAACATTTTCTGACGATTTGCCATAGGCACATTAGAAAGGCACCATATACAAGTTATTACTCTGCAAGTTCTATCAAAGAGAGTTCTGGATTTTAGCTAGAAAGGGCAAGTCCATCACTATCCATCTCTTCCCATCATCTCAAATTTTATTTACTCTTTCTTATCAAAATATGAACATGCTACTGTCATCTAGTCCCTGGAAGTTCTGCTAATAACAGAATCAGTTGGAAACACAGTCTTAACCTTCGGTATAAGACTGGTCAGAAACAGCTGTCATGTTCTCTCAAATGCATAATTCTTATGAATAAAAAAATAGATATTTTTTTATTTTTCAAGGCATATTCAGTGTGAACAGTATACATCGGGCATATTTTGTTATGTGAATTTTTGCCCTTTTCACCTTTAGCCATTTCTTTCCCATTTCCTTGGACAATCTAAGCACAAAGTGATCAAGGACTGATGTATCGATCCTATAAAGCTAACTCCAGCCCAGCCTGATACTTTGAAGTCTATGCCCAAAGCATAGCGTGTAGGTATGGTCCCGAGAGGCCCATCATTTTTCATGCTTATACAGGACTTCATCTTACAGCATCCATGGCTGCAGGAGCTCAGCCACCCAATTCTCATTATCTGCTGCTCTTTTCCTTCATATCACGTAAGTTTGAAATACCCTGGTGAGGTTGTGCAGACAGAATTTTCTTCCTCCTGCTGTAATCCACCAAACTATCACTGCAGTACCTTGCACTGCACTAAAATTCAGTATATACTGCAGTAGAGGAGCATGGCTTTCAAACTGTGGTTCTGCTAAGGTTTTCCAGAAGAAGCAAGAAACAAGCTTTTATCCTTTTTTTTCTTGAGAACAAAAAAAAGCTTATAGTAATATGCGTAAATGATGAATTAGCATACTTGTCTGAAATAAGGAATTCTGATTCAGAAAAGGATAAAAGACTTCTTAGTACTAAGTGTACTACTGTCAAGTGCTTTGAGAGAAGACAGGTTAGTGTTCATTACTTGCTCTCTTCATAAAAAACAGGGAAGGGTCAATAAAATATGATAAGAATATGCTACCAATTAAAGCATAATTAAAAATACATAAAGTATTTGCAGAACAATCCATCACGGATGAAAACTAAAGCCCTCTTTACCACACATTCCTTTAGCAGGACATGCCTATACTTCAAAGACAGAAACTAATAAACAAAGACAGATGGAGCTCTGGTCCCCAATTCTGCGTATTGTAAAATTACTTTGTGGCTTTGGGGGTTGTGGATTGTTTCTAAAGAGTATTATGGCATTGATCTTTAAAGCCAGTTTTACCCAAAATACAAATTAGTACACCAAGATTGCTCCAGTCAAGCTAGACTTTGGCACATTTTGTTCCATTTTTACCTTCAGAGTGGTGTTCACAGTGAGATATTTCCAGTGAGGTGTCTAATGGACAAGCTCAGGAGAATGGTGCCGCTATGGTTTTAAACAGTACGAGCCATCCCTGATTATTGCTGCTTTGGGTGTGATTAGTGCCATAAAAGAAGCATCAGACAGGAATATTTCCGTGCACGTCCAAGGCTGTGAACGACAGCCTAACCCTAGGAGTTGTGGTTTAAGGCAGAGTTCTCCACAGGAGTCTTAAAGCTCCCGTGCTCTAGGTACCCATATTGTCCCTTTGACAATCTGCCTGTACCCACAAACAAAACTTTATACACGCTTACAGCCCTGCTGAAGGGAGGGACATCACAGGAAAACCAACAAATTACTGTAAGGTAAGCTAGAGTGATGAAGACATCGGGTCTCCAGGCTCTTGGCTAAATCACAAGACAAACTGGCAGAAAATCAGGGAAACTTCTGATAACCTCCTGCTTGTGTTTCAGCAAAATTTCTTTGAAATCAAAGTTCCCTCCACAAGGTACTTTGGTTTTGACACGTAAGCATTTTCCAGCAAAATCCTTTTTCAGCAAAAAAAAATCCCAACTAGTTCTGCTTATGATTAGCGTAAGGCCTTATTCTGTGTGAAGCCCAAGGGTGTGTTCAGTTAAGAGGATTTTCACTGTTTGATTTGTAGCTTAGAGCCTCCCTATCTACTGGTCCTAAGCCACAAAAGGCACAATAGAGGAACTGTTCTTCCTCCTAACTGGTAGAGCTATTCCCTGGGGCAGTTTATTAGGAAAAAAATAAAAAAATTAAAAATTGCCCTTATTCTTCCAGATTCTAATGAATGCCTGTCTGTTTCATTCTCACAGGATTTTCTTTTAGAAATCCAGGAACATGATGAAAGGAAAAATTGCAGGGTAAAAAAAAAAAATAATAAAAAAATCAGTATCTGAAGTTCCAAAAGCCTTTTTCCTGTGGCCTATTTGAAAATACATACCTACTTTTCAGATATACTCAGTACCGGAGATGAATACTTCAAAGAAAGTTGGAAATCTTTTGTTAGAATCCTGAGCTTTCAGGCAGCATGTTTCGGTTCTGTCCTCACAAATTTTCATATACATTAACAGCCCCATTGAAATAAGTGAAGCCATGGGCATTGCCAACAAATGTAAAGAAAGGTAGGATGTGTGTTTACAATGCAGTTGCTACTGTCAGGAGCACAATACAGTGGGTCACAATACAAGGAAAGCAGGATGTAATCCCTAGGATTTAAAATCTTTAAATCCATCTAAATTTAAAATGTTTTGGCTCCACTGTGATCTTATATATGAACTTCCCATTAATTTTTTTCTTATTTGATGTACATAAGGTATTACCAAATAATAAAGTATCTAGAAATTGCTAATACTGTAGAAATTACCAAGTAATTAGAGTGAAAACAGAGTTTTTAAAAAGACACAGACTTCTTTACCAGCACAGAAGAACAGATCAGTTTTGTGATGCCATCTGTCTTTCAAACATCTTGTAAACTCATCAATATTTTGGTTGTGATCATCAAACAATCTTTGGACAGCTTGAAGTAGATCGATTTTACCTGTTTACTGCTAGATGGTATTCCTTATTTTGTGCTCTGAAAGTGGCAGCTTATAACTCAAAGTGAATGACCATTATTAAATCTAAAGACATACATTGTTTAAAATAAAAAAAAATGGGGAATTCTAGAAAACCAACAGAATTACTGAGCTGTATCCTCTTATATCAGCTGAAAAATCTGTCCTTTAATGTTTGTGAAGAGGAAAATAAAAGTGCAATGAAGAGCTGGAAGAGACCATCTGTCTCCTTTTAGTTCGTTGTTTTGTTTAGAGTTGGGCCTGAACCAAAAACCTAATTCAGACATGTCCAGTGTTTGGAAGCGGTCACATCGTGGTCCCCTTGGATATTCAGAACTGCTGATAGCTGCTCACAACAGACTCTAATGATAGCCCTCGTAATGCTTTTTGTCAAATGCTTTATGGTCATTAACACATTCCCCATTAACTATCAATTATCTTGCAGTGTAATTATTTTGCTGATTTTACAAATGGGTAGACTGAGACAGAGAGGCTGAGTCAACTGCAGTCATGACAACAGACCATGGCGCAGTGAAGACCAGAACACGAGATTTCACGGTGTTTTCAACACCGGAAATTTTGGCCACCTGATTTCTCAAGATTCATTCATAGTGTTAGATGGATATCTTAAATAGGTAGGTCTTGTCATTGCTATTTCGATAGCAAAAGTTAATTACCCCAATACACACTGCACTGTCCAACCTACAACATCCAACTAAATGAAAGGACAATTATGAATTTCCCATCATATATGCATAATATTCTGCCACCCAGAAAATCTTCTATGATCGATACCTGAACTTGTCTCTTACCAGGTACTTTTTAAACTTCCAAACTTGTAATGTAAATATAGCAAAAGAGGCAGATAAAAACAATACCAAATAGAGAAGACTGTAGTATAATAAATATGCCAAGCTAAGTAAATAGCCAAATACTTTCTTCTGAATTGCAGTACGGCTGTAAGCATTGACAATATTAAAAGCCAATGATGTATTGAAAATAATTTACAAGATGTATCCTCAAAGTTCATGGAATGCTGATATGGTAAATATCTTAAAAAATGCTTCTAAATATATAGTATTTTTTCTTTGGATGTATAGTCTTAGATTTATTGAACCATTTAATTATTTTGGCAGTCTTCAAACTTTGAGACGTTGATTGATTCTAATCAGTAGATCTGTAACTGAATAACTGTTTATCAAATTGCTGTTAATGATGCAAATGAAACAATTTATCCTTAACATGCACACATTTCATTTGTATACATTACTTACACCATTCATCTATGTGGAAAGTGGAGCCTTACCAGTTTCCACAAAACAAACTGCACTATGGTAACAACAACAAAATGACAATAGGCTTCCCTTGTAATTTTAAGTCATACTGGAAATCTAATTTACAGCAGTGTCACCATGTGTAAAAATAAAAAAGCCATGTATGGCTGTGTGAACACCTCCAGCTGCAGACAGTAAAACTATTGCCAATAACTTGAGAAAGAACAGCATAGCCTTTGTAATCTGAAGTGTGTGACCTCCTGCGACGCATCAGCTCTCAAGTTTTTGGGCCAGCTTTTCTAGAGTGGTCAGCCCAGGGAGAGCTACAAACTATACATGTGTATGTGCGTGTGTGTGTGTGTCTGTATATATCAGAAAGAAACAGCAGCAATTGAATGCTGAGCTGTTTTGAATGAATGATCCATTATTAGTAGTTGGCTAGGTGAAAATATTTTCCTTTGTTGCTTAAGAAGCTGTCTTCAGCGTTTTGATTCATGGAAAATTTTCCTCCTCCTCCTCCTATTCTGAAGCAATGTGAGCAGCTCCTGCTTTAGGTAGGTGGTACTGTGGAATTGCTAAAGTCTTTTTTGCTTTTATTGCTGCTAGTAGTTTTACGCTTCTCCCCATTTGTTATTAACAGTGGAGGAACCAGAAGGAAACCAGTGTCTAAGGAGCTGACAGAACCCCGGCTGCTGGTTGCCCCTGTCTTTGATCTGTTTGGCTCATTGACTGCAGATGAGTTTGTCACAGCAGCAGCATCCTCATTCTTACTTTTTGTCCGAACTGAAATTAGAGCTTGTTTTTGTAACATAGATGGACCTGTATGGTCAAACATACTTTCCTGAAACAGAGTTCCTGCAAAATACAAGCAGATACTGCAGAAGTCATTGGCAAGTAAGCAATTCAATACCACCGCTGACATAACATTGTCTCATCTACTCTGCAACAGTGACCTGGAATTGAACCTCAGCCAAAGGGACCACAGTGTTTTATGTGGATCTTTTTAAGCAGTAGGAATTACATTGTCAAAGTAGATCTATTTTTATGCATTATGAAATTGTTTATTCACCATACTTGCAGTTGGCTGAGGACAGCGTAAGTATGAGTGAATAAAACTGCACAGAGGTGTGAGCAAACTTCTGCTGATGGTCTAGGTCTGCATCATAACTTGTCCCTGTTCCACCCGTGAAACTCCCCTTGATATCATGGGGATTTGTGATGGTTGCCACATGCCAGGCCCCAAGTCCAAGGTGTTCCTCTACTACTGAGTATTGAATACTTCACTTGTAAAGTACAGCAGAAACATGAAAGATGCTAAAAAAATAAGTTCTGTTCTATTGTTCCTTACTAAAAACTTAGAAGATCTAGCAAAGATAATAAGAACATCAAATCATTAATCAGAAGTACAAATACAGTACTTACACATCACTACTAAGAATATGAGCAGATTTAGCCTGTGTCTGTTCTCCCAGCTATGTTTTATGTTAAAGGCAGTTCTTGCGTTGTCTATTTTTTATAAAAAGAGCATATGTACTTTATAGTGCTTCAGATGACACAGAATAAAAAAATTACACAACGTAGAAGTTTAGTGCTCCAAAGCTGGGAAATAGGAACAGAAAAGCTGGTTGTGCATCCATTAGTTTGCTTGCCCATACAGTCTTTTTTTGCCTTCCTCTCCACCTCCCCAACTGATCTGCCGCAAAGAGAGATCAAACAGGGTGAATCAAACAAGTCAAAATAATTCAGAAGGTTGGGGGTTTTTTCAGCCACAACATCAATTCTGCTGAATTGCAGCATCACTCTGTACATTTAGGTTGTACATGAGCGTTGTCCTCCTCATATGATAAAAAGCCATAGAATATTATTTTTAAAACACAGTTAAGTTAATGCAATATTTGGGATCTTTTGCATTTCTGAAATTTAGTGATTCTTATCATGCAACATCAAAGCTAAGAAACAGAATGCAAAGACACAGTTTGGCAATACAAAGAAAAAGGTGCGATACTGTAACCTGCCAGACCATCTGAACTTATTTTTCTGTGCTTTCAGAAACACTTGCAAGAGCAACCTGTGACACCCTCAGAATGATGTAGACAGCAGAGCAGCAGTGCTGCCCTTTCCCACTGCGATAGCCCCTTGAAAAAGCAGCAGGTCTGGTTTCAGACATATATTCACTAACCTCTGAACACCACTGCGAAAGGAAACTAGGGTATATTTAAGGATCATTTTGCTTCTCTAGGAAATGCACATGAGGAATGGCACAGCTGGATAGCTGTGCTAACATTAGAAGCACGACAGATTTGAAGTGACAAAGAAACAGGACAGAAAAGGGCGGTGGAGAGGTTTGGCGCTCATAAAAGCAGGGGAATATATGGGTGTGAATATGGGCAAGGAAAACATCATGGACTTAAGTGGCACAGGCGTCATTAGAGGAAAGTCTGAAAAAAAAGCATGACTCAAAAAGAATCCAGTCCATGCTGGACACATTCATCCACTAGCATGTTTTTGATTTCATCTTTTCATCTGCTAGCAGTAACCAAAGTTAACTGGGGCTATTGGAGCAAAATTTAAGTTTATTAAATGAAGGTGGGCATCCTCAGTTCTGCGCAGAAATATGGACTGACTTGATAAAACAGCTAAGTTTAGTTGAAATTACAGGGGGAAAAGTAGACAAATGGAAATTTGGACTGGAGCACAAGAGCCAACAGTAACTTTATATAATGTGTTTGAGAGATGTAATGCCCTGAAGTACTAACAAATGCAATTTTATATCTCATCCTGAGAGTCTTATGAATTTTTTTCTGGAAATGTCCTAAAAATCTCAACCTTGATGTTCAAACTCACAATTATTTTGAGCAAACCTATTTCCCTGGTGAGTTGCCCTCTTTTCTTCTGCAGCAAATTTCTTCTACTTGACTCCCAGTTCTGCACAAAGTGATTTATTAGAGAGATTGCATTTTTTTTTTCCCCTTCTGGAAAGTGTCAGTTTCTGAACAAGATCAAATAATCTCCTGCGCCTCAGTATTGACTAATTTTAATTATTAAAACCTTTCTCCCAGGAAAAACTCTTCATGCTGTTTGCTAAGAAACCAGCAATGTTTAATAGAATTCAGGAACTTCTTTTCTTGAGGAGATCAGGGAACACTGGAGACAGAATTCTGACTTTAAACTGGGGCTCACAGTTCACTGACATTTTTTTGAAAAGTAGGAAGAACTAGCTTTTTCCCTTTACGTTTTTTTCTACCTATGTATCTCCCTTTAAACTTGCAATAACAGGCTTTGCAAAGGCTACAGTAGTAGCACGTTATTTGTTATGTGGTAAAACATAATCATTTAAATGAATTCTAAAGCTAAACACATACTTTGCATATATACTACACTTATTAAAATCAGAAATCAATCTTTTATTAAATATCATTTTAGTGATATGCAGTCCCCAGTGCCATAATTTTATATGGGATCCTTTCCTCACAACAGCCTAGCAAATTGATACTGTTAACTGTCAATGAAAAAAAAACAATAGCTACATTTGTATTATAATTTCTCATATTGAAGTTCTCAAGTTTTCACATCATTGACAAATAATTAGATGTTTTAGCAAGGTAATAGGATAATTACAGTGTTGCTCCATAACTCAAAATCTAAAGACAGCACTACCTGCATTTAAAGTATAATGCAACTTTTCCTACAGACATTACAAACCAGCATATCTTACCACAACAACAAATTGTTTACTGCTGTACATCAAATATGTGCTTAATGATGTAAGCCTGACAAAGTAATAAAGTAATATATAGAGTCAACTTTATATTCAATTAGGTGTCTACTTTGGTTGAAAAGTTCTTACCATTACAGTTCAGAGAGCTGGATTTTTATCTGCTGTAATTTTCAGCTCCATTTCATCTGTGCACTAGGAGAAAGGTTCTCTTGCTGTGCAAGAGCCATACCACAAGATAATGTACATAACAAAGAAATTAAATAAAGGAAGAGGTGGCAGGCACAACATTAGGACTAACTGAAGCAACTACAGCTGGTCGAATTTGTGAATAGTAATTTCACGGGAGAAAAAGAAGACAAAACCCACAGGAGACATTGCTTGCATTAAATGATCTTTTCTTGCACATCTAACAAAGAGCAATACTATTCCAGTCACTGCGCACCAACATTCATAAATATTTGCATGATTTTATGACATTGGCATGAATTCAAAGCTAACTAGAGTACTTGCCACAGCCCAGCATTACAGTCACACTGTGAACACGCAGCTCCCTAACTACATGGGGAAAGCAGGACCCACGATTCACTCTTTAAAACAACCATCCTTCCAAGGGTCTTTTGGCAGGTGAAGGTGGCTGCTGGCAGGGATGGGAGAGGGGCAGGCGCCATCCACTGCTCTTTGCCTCCCCATCCTCACTTGGGATCAGTAATGCCACTAAAGGAAATAGTGCTGGGATGAGGTAAGCTGAAAGCCGGTTGTTGCAGAACTGCGGCTCTACCTTTCACAATCCCTCACTTCCTTCAGATGTTAGTCCCCCCTGGAAGTGACACTACGGATGCCCATTCAGTTAGTATTTCAGGGTTCTATAGCTCTTCCAGTGGGAACTGGAAGCAGCAAGAAATAAATAGCGTGTGGTATTTGCACGGCGCTCACAGAAACATTTTGAAGGCCAGGCCCTTTGCCAGCAAGAATAAGGAGCTGCTTTCACAGCCTGGCTGAGGCCAGGCTTTCTGCCAGCAGAAAATAGTTTACTGCATGGACAAAAAGGGTTTCAAAGACTTTTAACTGGATCATCACCCAAATTCACCTTTTCTAATTGCAGAAAGTGCAACAGACTAAAGATGTCTTCAGAAGTTTAGCATTTTGGAGCATATCACATTTCCTGGTTTTCTTTCATTAAGAAAAAATACCCGTTTGGCATTTCAGGTATTTCCATGCCAGTATTTTCAGCATTTCAGCTGTAAATTAACCTGCAAATGAATACAGACTGTGTTTTCTAATGGGAAAAAAAAGCTTCGACTCCTGTTGTCCGATGTAGGAAGCCTGCTGATACCAGTTGCAAGTACGACTTTACTGCTGCCCCTTTCACCACCATCATGTCCAAGAGGAATACTTTGAGTACTAAAGGGGCTCTAGATTCATCTATGTTTTAAAGACAGACTTGTAAAAAATTTGCGTTGCTGATGCTGCTGTTGCTACACTCACCACCGTTTCCAGTGAAGAGCTGAATTACCAGTTAAAAGACTCCAGATTCATAACAAGCCAGATTATATCACAAACACTGACACGCAGGATCCCCACAGCACTCTGTGCTCAGGAATCTCCATTCCACAAACCTCAAATCCCATTAGGCAGGTCTGCTTTTAAGTTTAGAGATGACGCACCATGGCTTCACCCTCTGTTCATTCGGCCCTCGCTGTAATTCCGAGCTGAAGCACTATTCGCTTTTTTACATTGAGGCTGTCTGCGTAACCGATTTTTTTTGCCCTTCTGTCTGTTTAATGTTCACATCTCCCTGCTCAAACAGCCCACAGAGACATGGCAGGTACCATACTTCTCTGGGACTTGCAATCTGTTTTCATTATTTTTCACTGACCTTCACTTATTAACTTTAAAAAAAAGTGTATTTTGGGGGCATGTTCAGAAAGATAACTCTCAGCTTTACGTCCTAATGTTTAGATGGGATTTTCAGATGGATTCTCATTTCACGTTACACAGACAAGACAAACTGTGAAGTAGAGGTCATTGGCGTTTAGCTAGTCTGGGCAACAATTACCAATGAGTTAGGAAAAGGTTGCTACTGTGCTGAAACATATAATTAGAAAGTTTCTGAAACAAATGGAAGAGGAGGGGTTCTTTTCTTGTCTATATGAAGCTGAGACATTTATTTGTAGTGAATGTAGGGAAGCAGCTTTGAGGGATGATATAAAACAGGAAATTGCAGAAAATACCTTTAACAAAGAAAACCACTGTTAGATTCCTGAACTTCAACCAACCACAGTATAATTAAGGCTACTGGAAAGGCTTCTGTGATCATCATCTTCTGTTTATTTGTAAATGGCACTAATCTGCAGTTGTGTGGCTGCGCTGAACTGCTCTTACCATGTGGCAATTTTCAGTGGCCTTTACAAGGTACCCAGAAGAATGTGTTCTTATGACAAACAAATGCTGCTGTGTGTAATTTCATGCCCTTTTAATTTATGCTGTACTGCATTGTTGAGTAATGTTTGCCAGTATCCTACTTTCTTTCACCAAATCTGCAGATAGAGCTAAAAGGCTTACTTTATAAAAGATAACTGGCTTAGTTATCACTTCTAAGTGTCAGTTATCTTTCCTACTGAGTATAATGCCACTCACTTCATTTAGAAACAAGATAATTTTATAGTTGTCTGCCTTAAGCTGTGCTATCTCATATTCTTAGATAATTCATGTCCTCTTGTTTTGTCTGTGCTCATTATTTCTCAACTTCAGACTTACCTTTTAAACTACAAATGTGAAACTGTCTCTTATGCAATTTACACAAACAACAAAAGGCAGTTGTACCTCCCTTAGCTTTAAAAGGAGCTTCCAGGATATTCTTAAACAAACAAACAAAAAACCTCACCCTTCTTTTCTGCCTGCAGGGTAGATCTGTGCCTTCTTTCCTCTCAATCTCTGACTCTGCACCTTAAACAGGAAATCCTGGTGTGAAATTTCTTCAAATGATTTCTAAAAATTTGACTCTAATATATCATCTCATCTACCACAGCATTAATAACCTAAAGGACCTTCAATAATTCAATAAAACTTTCATTCCAGAAATGCTTTTGGCTATTTTGAGTCAAGCTGGGCTTCCTCAAACTTTTCTGTGTTTGAGCCCCCAACTTACATTCAAAGAGTTAACGCTATGATCCCTAGCAATTTTATCCATTTCAAATTCCTTTCCTCTTTTATCAGGCTTTAAATATTTCCCTGTTATCACTCTTTAAGGTGCTGGAAATGCAAGTGTCCTACAGTCTCCTGCCAAAGCTATTTGTATTCTGAGCTTCTTTTTGCACCTTTTATGGGTGATGTGTCACAAATTGTCATGGATCAATAACACAAATCAAACTTCCTAATGTGACATTCATTACCTAGATGCTTTCCACAACACCGTTAATGTTGCATCTGAGCATCTCACAACATTGTTACTGGAGAAGGGCAGCTATTCCCATGTCAGAGATGGCACGCTGGGCAGAAACGGTAGGAAGATTTGCTTAAGGGCAGAGAAGGAGTTAAACGTAATTTTCTTAACTCATAGGTGAGCAACCCAATCACTAAAGGGAAAGGAGACTCGAGAGAAAAGCATGTGTCAATAAATCATTCAGAAAGATCCCATAAGACCCTGTGTGTGTTTTCACATTTAACTTTCATTGGATATACTACTAATATTTTGCAATTCCATCGGTTTAAAACAGCAAGTCTCATCTCACCAAGTGCCTATGTCCATCCTCCATGTGCCACTTTCCCTTCCCAAAGGGGAAGCAAACCATCTCCCTTCCTTCCCCTCCTCCCTGCAAGAGCAGCCAATTTCCGCACATCCTGTGCTAAGTTCTTCTCCCATCTTACACCTGCCAGCAGGGAGTGGGGAAGGAGAGGTCACCAAGCCATGCACCGCGGCAGCAGCCATAATGACAGACTAGATGCCTGTGCTAGGCTGAAGTCAGGCAACAAAAGAGAGCATTTGGGTAGGCAGGCAGCAGCTGCTGCCCAAATGAGCTGGTCAAGGACTTCCATGAACCTCAGATGGACCACACCAATAGCTTCTTAAAAATACATCCTCAGTGTTATTCTGTGCTTTCCTCATATACACACCTTATTGTCGTTTTAGGAATATACAATCCCACGTGTCATTTTTGCCACAGAAAAAAAAATATATTCTTAATTTAACAATATACTTCTCTACTCAAGAGAGCAGGTAAAACTGATAATTGCCTTGCTTCTGCTTCAGGTTTGTAACCTTAACGCTAACTTTTTCTTTGCTTGTCAGTTAACATCGGGTATATTAAGCTTGACCATTTTTTTCCTACTAGATTATAAAATGAGGACCAAAAGGATAAGGCCTATATAAACAACTAGATTTTCACTAGCCCAAATTCTATTAACTTTTTTTGCTCATTTTTTTTATTCATCAGCCTGTGATATTTCTGTCTGCTCTTGCCCATCGTGCCCACCCTTTGAACAGAAATGTAGCTACAGATGGTACTTTGGCAAGGTAGACTGAGCGCTGTAGTGGCATCACGTGTTGTTAGAGAAGGCTTCAACTGTTAATGCATCTCTGTCTCACCCTTCGGTGACCTTGCACGTGTCCTTTGGACTCGATATCTCAGGGTAACACAGTGAACAACAAAAATAGCATCAATTGCTACTTCACCACATTTTTCACTCGCAGGAACCATTTTCTGCTGCTTTCTGGACTAATTGCTAAAGAAATACAGAATTCTCCAGAAATTCAGAGCACCATTATATAACTGAATCTGCCAAACGGTGCATTTATACTGAATTCATCATCATGGTGTCTGAGCATCTGTTGTATTTAAAATGAGAAAACAATTTAAATGTAGTGTTTAGTCAGAAAATCCTGCACGAATCCAGAAATCATGATAGGCTCATCTAATAGCATTTTTTCCTACATTACCCCCATTCTCCCTTAAGATGTAACTTTTGTAGATGATGGATTGGGTCAGTGCCAAATTACAGTTTGCAATGAAATTTTGCATCAGCCAAGACATAATCAACATTAAACATTTGAGTCTAAGACTTCATTTTGATCCTCGCACAAAGTGAATTGCAGAACAGTGTCATTTATTTATGTTTACCCAGCTCTTGCTCATCTGCTGACAATGAATGACAAGAGTGGTTGACTAGCAGGTCAGCCAAAAATACCCCATGTTTAGAGTAATCGGCAGTGGAAGGCTTCAGCAATGACTACCCTGCCAAATATTCTCCTGATGTCGCACAGCAACCAGCATCACAGACACGTCTCTACCTCTGAGGCTCAATTTGGATTTTTCCTCCATTGTGTTTCCTACTATGTGGAAGGGAGTACAAGTGACTGTGACACTGGCAACAGTTCTGGCAGCATTTGGATGGCAGGAATCCATCACCTTTCGCATTTATTTCTTCAGCCTATTAGTTACTTAATTTTTTGGTGTTAGCACAAAGGTGAAAAGTCCCAATAAATTCTGAGACATGCACAATCAATCTGACCTCTTAAGCTAGTAATTTGTACTTTCTACTGTAGTCCTGTGGAGACTTAAAAGAAACATCAATTTTAAATATTGTCTAAAATAGCCTTTTTTTCCTACTTGCAAATGAATTAAAGTAAGACTTACAAAAGAAATAAGAACATATAAAAAATATTAAAGGGAAATACTTTAAAATCTTCAACATTCAGGTCATATTTTTCATATTTTCTAGCTGCAATGGTTGCATATAAACAAGGAATAAATATGTTTTGCTCTGTTAGCAGCCACATCAGTGTAAGGTACCAGGTCAGCAGCCAAAAATGGCTGTCCTGCTTCAGAGCCGATTCCCACCGATCTCTTTTCAAAGTACTGTTAAACACCCAGTTAGAGTATTTTAGACCAGATGCCCCAGACAGCTTCAGACTCTCACTCACCTGTCATTTGTATGTCTGCCTCTAGAGATAACCACTTCAAACCTAAAGCAGGCGATGATACTTCTTTTTTTTTTTTTTTTCTTAAGAGTCATAATTTATGCTGAAAATAACCCGCAGTGTTAACTACTTGCCAGGGAACCCTGGACAAAGCTCGCTCTTGAACACCATTTGTTGAACAGAGGTATTGCAAGTTAGTTCTTGTTACCAACTGGTCTGATTAAGTGTTAGACACCATTTGCAGGTTAAGTGCTATTTCCTAGCATATCATTATTTCTAGTAAAGAACATTTTGCAGCCAAGTATAGTTAACCCTTGACTGCATTTCCACTTTACTGCGTGATGCATTACTGCATTTCTCTGTACACGCTTTTATGCAGCTGTCTGCTCAGAACCAGGAGAAAACCAAGTTCCTTCCTTGCATTCTTAGTCTTACTCTTTTAAGTAAAAAAGAATTATAATCTTTTATTTATCTAGGATACAATTGCTGGCACATTGCTATAAATGTGGATGACAAGCTTTTCTATTAAACCAGTATTTTATAGGCATTTCTTTTAAATCATGAAATAACTGTCAAAAAGCAGTAAAAAAAAAAAACTCAAATGATATTTGTCAGCAACAGCCTAAAGAACCTCAGTTTTAATAGAGAGAATCTCTGAAATAGAGTCAGAGATATAAAATTATTTCAAACAAATGTTTTTTGCATTTCTCCTTTGTTATATTAAATTAGGTTAATCTTTTTAACTGATTATAATCTTAAAATCACAGTAGTTTGCAAAAATGCTAAGTAAACTGCTGGAAGTGTAGGTGGTCATGTAAAATTTATTTTACCAATTTACCAACAACATCAGGGTACCTCACTGCTGTGGGCTTATAGATAAAAAATAACAGACAGGTAGATCTATGGATTAATTAATAAGTATGTGGGTAATACCCCCTTGGCAGATCCTAACATTTCATGGTAGAGTACCCTGCGCGTGAGAAAAAGATGGTTTTGTTTTTCAAAGACAGTTACTGTGAATCATAATTTCTGTCTTCTTACCCAGCATTCTTCTGAGCCCGCTAACAGCCCAGTTGTCCAGCCGTTACTTTGAATAAGCTCACTGAAGGCAAAAAAGGGACTGAGAATTGGACCAGAGAGTTAAAGCTCTTGCCCCGCTTGAATTGTAATAACTCTTAGGTGATATGACATTACTGCTCTCTCCAAAGGGTTTTACAAGACCTGTAAGAGCAACTATATTTTAACACTGTAATATCAACTGTGGTTATTAATAGGTTTTAACTCATTAAAATTCTTTTCCTCACTGGACACCTGCCATGCAAAAATTACATTTCTTTTGCTGTTTTTATTAAACTTTGGATAAACAAAAATGTATAATTTTTTTCCTTAATGAGATCTTAGCCACTTTTTACAAGGACTCTGAATCAAAACAAACATTTAACTTGTCTTCTTGAGCAATTTCATTTGCTTTTGTTCCCTGCTGTGCTGGAAACATGCTTTGTGCTTGCTCTCAATCAGGTATCCCAACAGTTTATCAGGTAGCACAGCACAATATAAATATTATAGTTACAGATTAGCTGTTCCCTGCTGCCATCCGCTTCGTGGTTTAGATCCCTTGTCATTTACAAATCAAAACGTTTATGCACTCAATTATAACACTTCCAAGTGAAAATAATGGGTATTCCATTACTCCCAAGAGGACTACGGAAACATTTGTGTGTAAAGTACTGTGATACTCTAAATCCCTTCAGTTTCTAATCCCCTCCACGTCTCGCTGCAGCAGAACATCTCACAGTGATCTAACATTTGTAAAAGGGTTATGCATGCACACTAGATCAGAGCTCTGTCGCTCACAGAGGGTCTTTGCCCAAGTTAAAAAATTGTTAAAAGATTGCTGAAAAGCATCCCTGGAATTTTTGGTGCCCACAACCATCAACACAGCAAACTGCCTCCTTTTGCTTAGCCAAAGAGCCTTGGTCAAATGCCACACAGAAAATATCCTGCAACTAGCTCTGCTCAAAGATGCACATGTCACACGGGTGAAGGACCGAGAAAAACAACAGAACGCACTGTGGAGGAAAATCAATACAAGCAATACGAGTACTCTGAGTGCAGGGCTGAACTTTATCAAAGTACAGGCAAAGAACAGATTAATACCATTATAAACACACGTGCACATGTGTTGGGAAAGGGAATCAGATGTTTTTCCCACAGTGGCCAGACCATGAGCCATAATATCAGCCTGTCTGTATAATTTTGCTCCAAAGACACAGCCTACCAGGCTGAAGAGAGTGTGCTCTGGGAGAGTAGATTACACCTAACGTACTGTCCAGCTCCTGCTGACATTCCCAACACCCCCAACCTCAGGTGTCTAAGAAGTGCTGTGCCTGCTCCTGGTCCAATGCACGTTCTTGGGTGATGGAGCAAGGGCACATTCTGGATTTTCATCAGCTAAAAGAGTAATTAATCTTAATTCTCTTCTCCCTGAAAAATAGAACTTCTATAGCTTGAGGAAAACAAAGAGCTATCAGTTGTTCTGTGGCAAATTAATCTTAAAGTGGGAATCTTCCAAAGAAAATCAATAGCTTATAACAAGATTCTGTATTGTCTTTGAGCCCTGAAACTCAAACTAGAACCAAAGGGTACTTTCAGAATTGCAAGTTGGCTTTTGTTGTGCTTTGTTTTTAATACAATGTCATCATTTGAAAAAGTGAGATTTTCACATATGAGCAATTTTAGTTATGTGTGGCTTCACCTTCATCAAAGACTCTAGTAATATTTAATACAGACTGTAAGATTACAGGTATTTCAGGCAACTTTAAAGACATTCTCAAAAGAAGGAATTTAATAGGAAATTATATTTTTTATCCTGCGTGTAATATTCTGTATCTAAGACATCTTTATTCATTTGTACCTTTCTAAATTAGTCTGTTCCATATGAGAAACTTTGTAAATGATGTCTCCTTACATGGTCAATCTTTTTTTAAAAAAAGAAAAACCTAATGAATTTAACCATGGTGCCATGGAAACAGCTTTAAAATTAAATTGGGTGCAGGGAGGAAGGCTACAACTCTAACACAGAGAAAGGGACAAGTTTCAGAAGAAAAAAAAGTCTGTCTTCATTCAGCACTGGGATCTTTGCGAAACAATAATGCATAGCAAGGCAAGGGGATCTTTTCAAACTATAGTGAAGCAAGGTTCCTCAAGCACACTCTCCAAAACAGTCTCTCAAACTGAGATATGATAAGGAGAGGTGGAATGGGACAGAGGCATACAAACCTGAAGGAATGGGAAACTTGAAATGAAAACCACTGGAAGTACTGGTAAAGAATGCCAGAGTTCTCAGACAAGTACTTTTCATGTAAAGACAGTGCAATATGGGGTGGAGAGATCATTTATAGATCAGCAAAGGAAATAACTAGTCTAATTTCTAATCAATTGAAGTCGGTTAACTCATTCCCACAAATACCTATTGACTGCCTGCAGTCTGGGTGTGAGTTTTGCACAGAGTGAAGTGCGTCTCTTTCTGACATCGAGAGAGGTCTCCAACAGAGCCGGGACACTAATATGTGCTGAGGCCCGTGTCACTCCACTATAATGTGTTATGGAAGACTGGAACTGCACTGGACAGTAAGCTCCTTGCAGTGAGCCTGGGACAAATATCCTATATCTGGTCATACATACTTCAGGAGTTTTATTTCCATAAGTCCCATCAATAAAAATGAGAGTTTGACATTGACTCTGGGCTTCCATGGGTGGAAGGAGTGTTTGGTCCTTACTTTTACTCGTTCCTGCACTAAACATTTTGGTTTGTTAGATGAACTTAGTTTATCTAATTCATTATTATTCTGTGATTTTGTACAGAAGGAATTCTACTCTGAAGCAGATTTCATCACTTATTTCCTTGATAACTCGCAAGTTAGTTTGGCTGCCAGAGTGAATAGTTGTACATAAAAAGAAAAATATGTTACTAAGCTTAAAAATTTCAGTGACTGCACAGTCCCCAGAACCGTGATGTTATCAAAGTTCAGTAGTACCGCAAAGTGATGACTAATGAGCCTATAGCCTCTATGTGCTGTAGAGTAAATGCTGTCATTAATTCTTTACAAGACCTTTAGAAAACATACTGCATTCATCCTGCCTCCTGGCTGTCAGAATTTAGTATACGACTTCATTGGCTACTTTGACATTTTTACTTTTTTGTTCCAGTTTGGTTGGTTTGTTTGCCTTAAATGCTTACTGTGCAAATTGTAAAAAGGTCAACCAATAATTCCCAATCCAGAGAGGACAAAAGTAACTGAAATTAACACATCATAGCAGTAATTTTGACCCTTACATTATGTTTTTGGTCTGTGAACCGTTAGCTGTAACGAGTAAAGCTATGTGCCAAATATCTTCTAATCTTACTAATGCAAATATTCTCTTTCCTTTCAGAATTTCCACTACCCCTTTATTACATCAAAGTCCAAGCACTAAAACAGCATCACTAAGGGATTTTGGGGTTGGTGGGAGGACAATGCTAGGTGGATTTTATCTTAGGAAAGCTCATAAGATCCGATTCTGAGTAATTGACTTATAAGAACACATTCTTGCAGTCAGTGCACAGCATAGGAAATACAAGTGTCTGAACACTCACAGAGTTGGGACACATCATTTATTTCTCAACTTATCATAGACTAAGATAATAATGGTATAGGTTACACAAATTAGGATGCTGTTATAATTCAGATCCCTGGTGGACATACATATCTGGATGGCAAAACAAGGCTTTGTCTTTGTACCTTGATTGTGCACTGCAGATCATATAGGGAGGTCGTTCTTGCAGAGAAATCCTTGCAATCGTGTTTCACTGCTGAAGCACCAGACATTGCATCCATCCAAAAGACAAATTCACCAATGCAGACACTAAACCCCATTTCAGTGTTTTTTGGGGTGGGGTGGGTTGTTTTTTTTCCTGATTATAAAGATGGAAAAAACACTACAATGAAATTTCTTTACTGGCAATATTAGTCTTTGGCCATTTGTACATTTAAAAAGATTACCAGACATAGATCAATTTAATACTGATCTTGTTCACAGTATGCAAGTCCAGAAATTTCAGTGGACAGCCTTCAGATTTATGCCAACACATGGAAGACACACCTGATTTTTAAATGCAAACATCAGGCTGCTGCAGTTCTGAAAATGCCAGAACAATGACCTTACTTTTCTAATTGACATCTGAAAATTAAGAAATATATCTTTAGGCTAAATAAAGTTAACTAGCCTTTGAAATTCTTAGAAGTACGTAACTGCCTCACGAGTTCATTAAAGTTGTTAATCATTTTAAAAAAAGTGAGGCTAAAAATTGCAATATAAATGGTAACAGTGTCCAGTGATCCCAGACAAATCGAATACCATTGTTCTGTGTAAGACATTTACATATGCAGGGAGAGAGATGAACTCTGCCTTCATAATTTAAAAGTTCCAGCAAATCATAAAACCAAAAAGCAGAAGGAAAGCTGTAGGAGCTAAGGAGAACCTGGTTAACAACAATACAGTAAGTGCCCACCTGTAGGAGCTTTTGTAAGCAAGTTTGTAAAATCTGGGGCCAATGAATATTAGTATTTTGAATTCTGCGAGTACTGGTTTAAACAGTTCCAAACCCATTGCCCATATGTTTCTTCAAATATTTCAACCCTGACTCCTCTGTGTTTGGCTTGAGGCTGAAAAGTACAGATTACTTGATGCCCATAGCAAGTGCTGTTGCAACAGCGAAGTGATGTCAACCCCTGCAGTGCGATTCATAACTTGATGTGAGTAAATTCACTTACTGGCAATTTAGAAGAAAACATGCTGGTGCTGTGCCAGTTGGAGCCAGATGGTGACTGAAATTATTAAAATTATGTGTGCTGCAAACCTCTGAAAAATGGCACTGTTATAAAATATCCTAAGCATAGATGGGATCCTAATACAAACCAATTGGGGCATAGAGAGTATTTGCAAACAGTGTATGGTATGATTTGCTACTGTTTAATTGTGGTCTTTCCCTTCCCTGTTTTCTAGGTTCAACTAATCCACTATAACCATGAGCTGTACACAAATGTCACAGAAGCTGCAAAGAGTCCTAATGGGTTGGTGGTAGTTTCCATATTTATGAAAGTAAGTATCCAGTATTATCAACACCTAACATATAGCCAATAGACTTATTTTCCCATGAGCTGTAAATCTAGGAACTGGACTCCTCATTATACTATAGCAATGCCTAGAGGCTCTGATCTGGAATCCAGAGACAGCATCGTCCTAGGACCTGAACACATAATCTCTATTCCAAAGCATTTACAATGTAACATAAGGAAAATGAAATGGAATAAGGGAAGGGGGGAAAAAAAAATAAATCCTTAGAACATTAACATCACTCATAACAGTGTAAGGGCTATGACAAAAGTTACTAATTTAGCAGATTTGGTATTTCTTCATGAAATGTTACTCATTCGATTAAAAGTAACTATCTCCTAGTAGGTTGAGGCCCTGGGAAGGAGGGCATGTTTGCTCTTTGGAGACATATTGATGTTTCAAAGTCAGCAAAATAAGTTTTTCCTCACATTGTTTAAAACGTCTTAAACTATCAAAACTGAAAGAACATTAAAAGTATAGCTCTTAATATCTTCCATTTCACAGAGCTAGAAAGACATGAATATTTTGTCATATTTCAGTCTCCATCCTGTTGCATTCAAGATGCATAGTTAGGTCCATAAAGTACAGTGATCTAGCATTGAACTCAAGACTTGGTAGTCTACTCAAACCTCCCCAATTACGTTGGAGAAATGCATTTCCTCCCAAAATGTTGTTCATATTCTGCCATTATGTATCTCTGTTTCGTCAGTCTAAAAATGCATGTATTTCTGAATAAGTTCTTCATGCTGAAATAAATAGCTTTCATCATTGGACCTTATATATTGGATATCTATTAATTCCCTTTAGTACTCTCTAATCCCATTTCATAAGGAAAAGTTCCTGACAAAGCATTAACCTCAGAATTAAAATACGCAGTTCACAGAGCACATTGAATAATTAGATATGAAAATTGCCCTTTTATACAGATCTAATAATAAAGAAAGATATTTAAGTTACCTGTTGCCATCCAAAATGTATTGTATTATGATCAACAATCTGACTTGAATTTGCACAAAAGGATAAAATTTAAGCAAGCCTTCAAAAGGCCCAGCACGCCTATTTTGTCTAAATAATGCATCACTCGGGTACTTGCTGACTTGCACACCTCTTTTAATGAGCAGCAAAATTTAGTATCTACCTCACCATATTTTTCTCCAGGCCTCTCTCACTGGCACAAAAAGATGTGTTCTATTTTAAATGTCCAAGGTAGTTAGAAAAACTTCTAAGTGGAGAACTAACCATTCGAATTTCCACAAAATAAAACCTGAACTGAATTTTCCTGAAGGCTACCTGTCAAACAGGGCTGGATTACAGTTTGTCCAATGGCCCATTTATTTTCCTAAATCTTAATTAAACTTTTTGTCATGTTTTCTCATTTTCAAAATAAACTGATTTCATTCTGGATAAATGCTAGATGTAGAACAGCAGCATCCAGTGTCTGATTAAAAAAACACATCACAGAATAATTGAAAGATAAGTAGGATGTTAGAAGGCTAGCTACGGAGTTACTAAAATGTCTCCATTTAAAAATATGACACTGATTTTGTTGCTAACCAATAATAATTTTGGTATTTACAGTGAAATAAAATTCCTTGTTAAATTATTGTTGATAATCAACAATGATACTGTTGATAAAGTACTCACCTCCCACCCCCCTCCCAAAGAAAAACCACAACACAACAGCAATGCCTCTATGCCTTTTATCATTTTTCCTCTAAATCCTCTTTGGGTACGCTTATGTTAATGTAGACTGAACATTTTCTGTGTATGTATATGTGTACGTATACATATTTCTGAGTGCATGTGGGTGAAATTTAGGCATTTCATACCTGTATGTAAAACTAAGAAAACAGATTTTATTTGCAATCTAAATAGTTTGCTGCAAGGAAAGTATACTTCTCAATAAAGAGAAAAATTATAGAATACTATATGAAAATCCTGCCTAATTATATTAACCACCTGCAAATCCCATCAAAGCTGTTGGAGACGAAACCTGTACTCACACTTGTATTCAGGCATTAATTTTTATTCATCCTGTTCTCCCATCTCTGTTTTTTTGGATTTCTTTTTAAATCCAACTTTCCAACAAGTTTTGTTAGAAAAATATCTAAGTAATTATTTCCTCTTCCCACAGCAACGAAAAAAAGGCAGAAACAATTTGGAGGAGTGGCAGGAGAGAGAGAATGAGAGCGAGCATTTGTGCGTGTGCACACACAGAACAGCTACATTCCCAGAAAAAAAACATTTTGACATTGTACATTTTCTCTTCTGTAGGTATCCGAATCATCAAATCCATTTCTAAATCGTATGCTTAACAGAGACACCATAACAAGAATAACATATAAAAGTAAGTTTCTTTTAGTTTACTATGGCTAACAGCTGTATGCTTTTAGTATCAAATAATGTATTTAGCAAACCACTGAAAAAAGCAGCACTTCATTATGGGCAAAAATTACAAAGTTTGCATTACCAGCAACTCTACACGATAAGCTTGGGAACCTGAGAAATCTAGTAAGGTCATCAGTTCATCAAATGAATTTTGAGCTTCAAAGTCTATTTTATGTTTGAACAAGCAATAAATTAATGAAATTATACTTAAATACATATGCTGTATTCACACAGAATACTCAGGAGAAACTGCCTACTGTTAGCAATAAAAGTAACATGCGGAGCAGCCTGGATTTTATCGGATCAAGTTATGTCAAGATGCTGCATCATTAACTGTGGATTTAGTATTCATTAATGCTTTCTTTTTGTACAGAAGAGCTATGACATTTCTATTCAGCTATTGCTGTAGTTAATGGATATATAAAGAGGTCATTAACATAGCATCTATATTTGTTGTATTCACATTTGGAAAGCCTTTAACTGATAATGCTCAATAATTCCATGTTAGCATATTGAACTTGTGGAAAACTAGAGCTTAAATGTCAGTGAAAATTAGGCTACTTTAGAGAAAGTCATGAAAAATACATCTATCTCAATGGAACAAATTAAACCTCTTCTGAAAACCTTATTCCCTTTGTCAAATATTCACTTGAAATCCAAGCAGCCATTAAGTTAATAAAACAAGTTAAATGATACCAGAACTTAACTTCCAGAAAGTACACAGCAAACTGAAAAAATAAGAAAAGTATTGTAAAACTGAGTCTTCGTTTGTTATTCTGTAAACAACAGCTTAACATTTTTCATAAATTTCATTAATTTTGCTTTTGTTCATGATAACTGGAATGAGACTGGTTTCCAGGACTCCAGGATTTGGTTCACAGTTCTAATAGCATTTAGCTCAGTTTACCTTTCTGTAAATTAAATATATTGTACTATATACTCTACAACAACATAATGTTACTTGGAAAACTTTGCATCTGAATCTCCAGAGATCTCAAATGTTCATTTAACTTTAACAAAAGTCACTGAACTTCAGGTTTATGATGGAAAGGTTTGGAGAGATTTCTCTACAGGTCCCTAACGTACACAGTCCAATTTCTTTCCACGGACTCCATCTTTCCCCCTCCCTGCAAAGCCAGGATTCTAAAAAGAAAAGGCGTAGATTTGAGACCAACTTACAATGAAAGCACAGAATTTTACCCACTAATTCCTGAACAAGAGAGCACTAAAAACATTTCAAGTCTTGCCATACAATACAGAATTTGAACAATGGAGCCAATCCAACGCCATTCTGAAGCAGATAGTTCCTTGTCCTCTCCTATAACATAGACTTTCTTCCCACTGATGTTTCTTTAATTTTACCTTAAAGTTAACAAATCTTGTTACATCTTTGATGTAGAGGCCTCTATTACAGTAAAACTTTATTCTCCATGATACCTATTAGAAAGGAAGGCAACAGAGAGTTCCCCTCAGAACATTTTTTTCCAGATTGTTCAATGAAATGTTGTCTTCTCTGAATGGAAGAAGCAGGAGATTAGCCCAGTTTTTAAACTGCCTGTCTGGATTCCTTGCGAAAACATAGCAATACTGTTCTGGAAGAGCTTCCTGCCTACTAGTGTTGCTGCAGCATCCTGGAGATGGGAAATTATCGTTAAGGCTGTATGTGCTTTTTCAGGCTCTTTCACTCCTAAATTACATATTCCTGGCTTCTGTCTGGGGACCAGCCAGAAGAGATCTCTGACTGTACCCCTGAGGAAGCTGCTTTTCCCCACATACACACACACACAGACCTTGCAGGTCTCGCACACTGAATAAGAGAAGACTCCTGCCTCTTTTTTCCCATCGTAGCAGCTGTATCGCGTGCATTTACATGAGCATCACAGCCTTTTTTGTGCTCCTTGGCCCCACATGCCACAATGGCTGGCCAGCAGAGCAAAAATTGGACAACTTGTGTTGGCTCAGAGCAGAGGAGAGGCCATGATTAAGCATATACAGCTCCACAGGGCAGGAAGGCACTAGCAGCATCTTTCCCTTGTTGCATGAGTGAGCACACAACCGCCACCCACACCAGCAGGCAAGCACGCCTACCCAACACAAAATATTTCATTTGTGCACTGCACGTATAAGTGGGCACTCCTCCTCTCTGGAGTGGGCAGCATCCTACAACCTTTCATTGGTTGTTTTGCCTCTTTAGAAGGAAAATGCGATTCCGATCACACCTAATTTGGGTTTACTAAATGAAATTTCACATGAAGATGAACGTATAACATAGGCTGCAAAATCAATGATTAACAGAACTGTTTTAATTTTTAACCACTGTTATCACTAACAAGTTTATCTGTTCAAATGAAATCCTTGGTAGATACAATGCACATAATATTCTGCAGGGCATTGGGTTACTTACTGTAGTAACAAGTATTGACTGGGAATTTTTTAGTGTAAATTGGGAACGTGAAAGTGTTATTGAAAGTAATTTTGCGGTTGTCTTGCATGATGGATTATAGCATCATTGCTGAAAACCAATTTTACCTCTTACATTGTGAGGATTTCTATTCTGCCTTTAGCAGCTGGAGTTTTTTAGCTTGTGCTTTAGGGATCCGCTCCTGAAGTCAATACTCAGCAGGCTGCTGACAAAATGACCAGTCCCAGTGCTCAATAGGAGCGTGGAGCAAATGATAAGTGGAGCAGAGGTTCAGAGTCAGGACAGTTAGTAATATAACAAAAGTACTTTTTTTTTAAAAAAAAAAAAAAGGGCAACAAAATTAAGAGCTATCTATGCTGCCGCATGAAATTTCCATGGGCAAAATGCATTAAAAGGGGAACTTCTACTCTTAGATATTAATGGCTACAGTGAAGTAAAGTGGACCCCAAGGAATTTTTACGCAGATTTTAAATGCTTATTTTATTCTGTTATCACACAGCCCAAAGAATCTACTGTGAACTAGTTGAAACAAATGTTCTTTCAAACAGGCTTTAGTCAGAAGTACCTGTAAAGAAAAACTGCTTTAATATTCCTCTTCAAGTATGACATTTGAGGGGATAAGTTAGCTTTCTTTCAGAACAGTTATGCTACATTAGCTTTTACCCAGTGTTTGCTTAACATTGGAAAGAAGTACCATTTTAGATTCCCAAAATTCCATATGAAAATTCGGCCTTGTCATTCTTCACCAAGACACTGCCACATTGTCAGCTAGGCAGAAGAGCCATAAAATTCTGAATTTCCTCAAATTCAATCTTTAACTATTTTACAGATAATGCACAAATGAATAAAATATTCTGATTTTAAGCTATTATCCTGAAAAAGATTAAAGATTTCTGGAAATAAGAGACAATTAGTTTCTCAAGGTTCATGTTTCAACATGTTCTCTGAAGGACTGAGCTCTTGCAGCTCCTGTCACAAGCAGTAAAAGCCCAGCAGTCTCAAAGCAGGCGCCAAGGGACTAACCTCAGGTCTTCAAAATGAGTCGCTGTCAGCCTGGGTCTAAGCGACTTGTGAAGGCCGGTAAATGGAGAAACTCTGTTTCAGGATTAAAAAGCTGAGGATCTCTACATTCCTTACCCTGTAAATCTAATCTACTTAGAGCTATACTTTCCCTTTTTGGATTATCATGATACAAACTTCAAAATCAAATGGACCTTCCTTTATTCAGTAAATAATATATTCCCTATAAATACTATTGTTTTAAAGAGAACATACATAGACTTTGCCATGAAAAGCAGACCCCACATGCTGATTACAAATCTAGGGATAAGAGAGGAGGATTTCCATCATTTGCTAAGAAAATTGTCAGAGTCAAGGCCTTTATGTAAATGAATATGAAATCTAATTTGTATAGCAAAAAGTTCATGAGTTCAGAAACCACCCTAAGGCACAAACAGATCAAGATAAACAGAATGTGTGCTGTAGATAGGAACGATGCTGAGAATCTAGTAAAGGCTGAATGGGTTTATTAAAGGAAGTTTATTACTGGCAAGAGATCACACATGGTGATTTTGACCATTTTGAACTACATACTTGCAATAAATATAAGACAAGACATTAAAGCATTACAGTCTAGTATTAGTGCAAACCCACCTGTTCTGTTTTGGTTCCAGAATAGGAAACCTGTATCAAGATGTGGGGAAAGGAAAACAGCAGAGCTGTTCACGGGAAAAACGTTGATAACCAAGTACTTATTCTGTAGTATTTTCTCAGGCCTTTCTCATGGAGTCATCTGACTTCCCATGGGAATACAACTGATATACAGGCATGAACAAATACTGCTTTTACTTGGACAAACTCTTTTATTTTATTATTTCATTGACCCCTATCTTGCCCTTTTCCTCAAGTGATATTTTCCTCCAGTTTCCCATTAATCACAACTGATGGATTTTGACACTTAGCGTAACTCACTGTCTCTCCTTAAATATATTCCAAGTGAAGGCAGAGGCAATGAACCAAGGTTTGGAGCCACTTCACTGCTGAGTGCTGGTGGAAGAGATGGCCACACGTTTTGTAGGTCCTCAGTATGCAAACAAGGTAACCTACGCAGTTGATCTAAAGCTCAGTAAGGCTAAGGAGATGATCTCTCCTGATCTTGAGAGCACTGGCATACATCAGGCTTACCTGAATGAGTAGAGGGGGGCCGTGCCCCACACTGTTACATGCCACATTCTACCCCTGCAGCGTTATTATGTTCTGAGAATAACTAAACACTGTAAATCCACAGACAAAAGTTAAAAAGTTAAAAGTCCGTATCAAAATAATTAATTACATCCTCTATTAAAGCAATATGAGACAACTCCAAACCCCCCACGATTACCTGAACTAATGCCAGCAGTAAATCTGTTTCTCTATCTTCTATTTGATAAGTGGTCCTATTGTTAATAATCTGTGCACTGTTCTGAATACAAATTCATCAACTAGAATGGGGCACAAACAAAATACATATACATCATCAATATCCCTTATCTGTATTAATCTTTAGCTAGCTTTCCATCTCCTAGCAAACGTTTCAGGGCAAGTTCTACCTTGTTTAAATCATTTTAGCCCAACCAAAGTCAATATGCGTGTGACAAAGCAGATTTGGTACTTAGAGTTTGAAACTATCTACTCTGACTGACTCCGTGCCATTTGGAGCTAACACACCACTCTCCATGGTTCATAAATAATGAACAGGATGTTCATGTCAGAAAGGGAAAAATGTGCGATGACTCATTGAAAACAGGCACTGGCTTGAAAAGATGCATTCATTCTCTTCTCATGTAATTCTAGCAAAATTACCACTGCACTGCAAATAATGTTTTTAATGAATAGGACACAGGCATATTCAGTCATCTCTAGCTGTTAAAATTTAACAGCATTTTGACTCTAATACTATAGCAATGATTTTGCACTTTTGTCTGAAAAATTTTGGGTTAGAAAGACTCTGTATGCCAGGCCATCGGCCAATGAAGGCTAAGCCTGTTAAAAAAGGTGACAGTCAGCCACCTACAAGACACTAGTAGTACTTTCCCCTCTACTTGAGGATCCAGCTATATGGCATGGCAATTACCGTGGCTCGAAGCGCAAGAACATGGCAGAAGGCTGTATTTCTGACAAACTTGAAAGGAAATGCCAAGATTGTATTTTGTAAAATAACAAACACATTTAAAATATGAAATAACTGCAAGGAACTGGTCAATATGGTAGAAGTGTTACACTCATCTTGACAATAACTGATGCTGTAGCCACTAATATTGCTACCCCAGAAGCCTGTAGCGCGTTGACTGCACTATGTCAAAATAAATTAAAAGAAGTCACATTTGCTTTGCCTGTGTTCTTTGATTTTCTGTTGCCCAAGACAGTTTTTTCCATTAGATAATATGAGACAAACATTTTGCTCATCTAAGTTTTGTCCTTCAGCTATAATATGTTAAATTCAAGCTAAATTACTCTTTTCTTTTTTAGTTCTTATATGCTTTCTTGATCATTCATATTTCTTTCCTTGGTTCCATTGACAATCTTTTCATGATGGCCAAGGAACTGTTTATCAGCTTAAAAAAACAAAACCAAAATTTTATTTGTACTATCTTCCTTGTCTTCTATTAAAATCAACGCCAGTTCATCTTGTGTATTGGAAGGGCAAACACGCCGAAATATGCAGCTTTCAGTGCCCGCATTTGAGCACTCACTCTGCAAATGAACTATATTGAACACGCTACATGCAAGGGAAAGCATGCAAAGAGATTTCACAACATTATGGCTCATAACCAGCCCAGCTTTCTCTGACATACACGGTAGCAGTAGTGTATAATAAGTAAAGTGTGTATATCCCTGAGTATTTCCTATTAAGAAACTCCTACAGCCTAAGATTTGGCAGGGAAATCTGAGCTCCAGTTTTGACAGCACTGCCAAAAATATTGTACAGCCAGCATTACACAAGGGAAATAGTGCACATAGTATAGAAAAGGCTGGGGAACTTTGATGAATTTTGAAAGATATAACCATATCTCATTATATTTTGGTACGTGTCCACAGACTGAATTCTGTTGCAGAGGGATACCTCATTAATTTCCAGGGAGACATACAATAAAAGCAGGGACCCTAGTAAACTGCTTTCCGAGGTACTTTTCCACCCCAATTTTAGCATTCTGAGTGAGCTTGCACTGCATCCACCCCCACTGTGCACATGAAAGGCCAGCAGGCTTCATTGAGCAGCTTTATTATCATGCATTAACCTTAACTTCCTCCTGTGGTAGAAGGGCAATTAAGTTTTAACGCTCTTGGCCTTCCCAAGGCTTTGTTGAGCAAAAATTGTTAATCACTCCAAAATAGGGTAAGTCGACATTCTCCAAAGACTGCTGCATCTAAATCAATACCTGCAACTTCAAGAAGCTTTTAAGTCCAGTTCTTAAACGTGATTCAGAGTTTCACCGTGAATGCTTGTGCTAAACTCACAGAAGGTGTGCATGGGCACCCAAAAGTAGAACTCAACCCAAGAAGGTTTACTGAATTCACGTTACTTGTTCTTGTCCAAACTGCTGGAGCATTCATAAATGTATGTTCATTACACTTCATATTTCAGTGAAATTGATGATGATGTTCTGGAATAAGAACTGTACATAAAAAGGGTGGGATTTTTTGTGTGGGGTTTTTTTTGTGAAGCTATTGTTTTATCTCAATTGTTTTCCTTCTTTATTGTTTAGATGATGCATACTTACTACAGGGGCTTAATATTGAGGAACTTTATCCAGAGACATCTAGTTTCATTACGTATGATGGGTCAATGACAATTCCACCCTGCTATGAAACAGCAAGCTGGATAATAATGAACAAACCTGTCTACATAACAAGGATGCAGGTAAAAATAATGACAGAAAGTTACTCAATCCACTATAGGTACAAAAGTATTTTAAACATCTATATTTGTAGCTTTACATACAAAATTAGATTCAACCTTTTGCTGTAGGGTTCTCTGCCTGCAATGTATACCGTTTGCAAAAGCATTTAAGAGCTTTTTTGCCAAAATAAAAATATTAACTATTTAGAGCTCCCTAAGCATCTGTACTCACACACACACTTTGAGGTGGGCCCTACTTTCAGTGAGGATTTGAACCAAATGGTTTCTGGCGGTCTCTTCCAAACTAAATTATTCTATGATTCTGTGAATAGATATATGGGGATTCTAAAACAAGTATAGCAGTGTTGTACAAAAATAACTGGGATTATTAAGTATAACATAGGCCATTCTTAGGGTCAGAAAGAAACAGGCAAATTGTGAGTGACACTTGCGGCCATTTAAAGACACGTCAATAGCACATTAGTGTGACAGAGTTCCGATATACGGGGCCTTCTTGAAAAAAAAGATCAGCTAGTGCTTTCTGGAATAGAATAAGATGACAGGATAGACATTGCAAATATCTGCAGAAAAATCAGATTGACAACTCGAAGCCCCTGTTAGAAAGAAGCAGGATAAATTGTGCAAAAGAAAATACATTATTGTCACAGTCAAAATTATACTGTTGAGGAAACACACCAGTGTAAAAGTCAAAGACTGCATTTCTGTACAACTCGCTTACAATCCAAGGCCTAACATCAGAAAACAAGAAATTTAACAACAATTGCAGTCTTCTCCAGAGCTTCCATCAGTGAGTTGCCTACAGAGCTGTGCGCTGAACTAAAACCTATTCTCTTGTGTACTAGAATCCTGAAGGAATACTTGAACCACCATCTGCCTGTCCCAAGCATGCAGCAGAAGCAATCTGGCCTGAGAAATTAAATGAGGAATGATAAAACAACCCTAAATATTACTTTGGGATTTAAAATCATATTAACATTGTAAATAAGATGACTTTTAAAAGCCTGAGAGATGTTTTATCTTTGTGATATTCCTTCTGTCCAGTTTTGTCTAGATACAGACAAAGCACTTTGTTTCTTTTCTAAATGGGTAATTTGGGAGAATGACACAGCTGAGCGCAGGCAAACATGCCATACATTCTGAACTTTCCAAGTAGGGAACCTGAACACTTTCCTACAAGCAACGTTTTTAGTTGCAACGTTAATGTACAAAACAAAGATTAGAATATTTCTAGAGTCTATGCTAGTACCTATGGGTTATAATCTCATACTTACTCCTTGTCATGCTTTACTGGTTAGTTACATCCTCCATTATTAGTGCTGCAAATTGATTTCATGGAATACTTACTAATTACATTGTGTACTGATAAAGTAATGCATAGCTCAAGTTTTCCCTGGAAGCTGTTAAGGATTTTTAGTATGTAAAACCCAGCTACTGAATTTCTCCATTGAAGCATTAAATGGCACAACGACCAAACGTAGATTGTACTCTGACGTGGAAAACTTTTTTTATATATATATTTTTAAACCAAAATATTGTAAGGGTTTCCAATTTACAAATTGCAGCTTCCCCCCTCCCCCAGTTTCCTATACAAAGTTTGAAAGGTTTTGGTTGACTTGAACAAATTAACATGCTTTTAGCACAGTTGCATAGTCATTATAAGAACCATTGCTGTCTGCTTATGGTTTGCATCCAACCACTGCTGGGTGCACTGAAAATCCTGGATGATTCCATAATTCCCTCTCTGCTGATCTGTAAAAACAACTCAGAAGGCAGCAAGAGTCTACCATAAGAACACTTTAGACACAGCACAGACAGTATGAAGACAGACCTGACAACAGAGAGAGGATTTCACTTTTTAACACCATTAGTTTCATGACTTCAGCAGCATGACTGTCAGTTATACTTTCCATCCTGACTGGCCATACCTGGTTCTTAAGTGCCATCATCGAAAACTGTGTCTTCTCAACTGGAAGCTACACTAATAGCTACAAAACGCAGGAAATTAGCTCTTGTCATTCATCAGGTTCATTTTCTCTGCACCAGCTGCTGCCATCCAGCACTCTGGATTCCATTTGTTTCCTGAGCGGCCCAGGACACCTCACACCATTTTCATTTACTCTACACAAAAGTAGTTACTTTCGTTTAAAATGGGGCTCAGAAACAGAGGACCACATAAGGAACGGTTTACCTCAAGTTAACTCTTTCAACACGCCTCTGACTACAAATCACTGCAATTCTCTAACTTTCATTTATTAAGTAGTCTATTGAATAGCGTTGTATGTTGTTTACTTACAGGAAAGACCAGTACTAAAAATCCTTGTTTTGTATTTTGTATAGATGCATTCTTTACGACTGCTAAGCCAGAATCAGCCATCACAGATATTTCTGAGCATGAGCGACAATTTCAGACCAGTCCAGCCTCTCAACAATCGATGTATCCGAACTAATATCAACTTTAGTTTACAGGGAAAAGATTGTCCAAACAATAGAGCACAGAAACTACAGTATAGAGGTACGTTCTACCTCCAGAATAATCCTTTCTATGCTTACACTGAGCTCTTTTCTTTGAGAAACCCAAGTGCATAACAAAGCATACAAATAAAAACAGATGAAACTCCAGATCTGGGGGACTAACAGTTTGAGTCAAACATCACATATTTGATAAGGATGAGGAAACTTGCCCAGAAACATGCAGGAAAAGCATGACCAAAAAAAAAAAAAAACCAAACAAAAAAAAACCCAAAAAACAAAAACAAACCCCCAAACCAGTCTGTGACATCTAATTTTTTTTTTTTTTTTTAAAGCAGATAGAACAGGCCTTCAGTTTTCTAGCCTCATTTTAAAGTCTTCTCACCTTACAAAGTGCATTTTGCTCTTTTTTACCCACCTTGGGAAGAAAAAGGGGGATAAGCTAGCCTTGATGACAGCTGATCTCAAACATAAGAATAAATTTCACTTTGGAGGTGCACCACCATAACAAACATCCAAATTGGAAAGTTTTGTATTATGCAATGGATATTAAGCAAATGAACCAACCCAGTCTCCTGCTGGTAGAGTCTTACACTGCCAAAGCTGGGGGCTTACGACAGAGCTGTAATGTGTCTCATGCATCTTTTAGCGTATGCACACACAGTTATATTACCTGCGATAACGGCATAGAAGTGCCTTCTTACCAATAATATTATGGTTATGAAGGAGTACTATTGAAGGATGGAAAAGAAAGCACATTTTCAGCAACAAGGCTGATGACTTGAGTTACAATACTTCCAAGAAACAGTCATTCAGATTTAATTCCTTTCCAGAAAGAGGAGAAAATGGAGCCTCCTGGCTTTTTCAAGACAGTTTAAGTGCCTAATACAGTGTTAAATCCAGCCAGTTTCATATTTGGAGTTTATTAAAGCATAATTGTTTTTGTTTTGTTTCTCTTTCCTTTCAGTAAATGAATGGCTCCTCAAGTAAGTAAGACAGAGCAGGCAGAACCCATAACCTCAGTGGAATGCTACTACTGGGAATTGACATAATCTAGAATGCACCCAACCTCACTCTCTTTGGGTTCGCGGCAGCACGTGCAAATGTGCTGTAGGAAAAGAGCTGCCATGTTGGAAACTCAACTAAAAATTCATTCATATGATCGGTGGTAATAAAAAAAAAAGTAAAAAGACAGTATTACAGTAAATGTGATTACAATTTTGATACAGTTTTCCTGAACTAATTTAGCTTCACAGAGAAAGACTTTTCAGCCTTTGTACATATGAAATTCTTCCTCTTTTCCCCCCTCCCTCAAATTTAAAAAAAAAAAAAAAA
>VYXH01005687.1:366097-391277 GCA_013397275.1 Burhinus bistriatus
AAAAAAAAAAAAAAGAAAAAAGGTGGCTCGGTACAGCATCAAAGTGGAGTTGTGTTCTGTGTGCCAAGTAATCCTTGGAAAGCTCTCATTATTTCACTATCATTAATGGATACTGACAAGACAGAACAAGAAGACTGTAGAGGAAACTTATTTCTAGGTTATGATCTTTCTGTTCATTTAATTAAAAAAGGGACAGACTTTGAGAGATAAGTATTGTAAATATATCACTGCAGAATATAAAGGAAATTGAAATATTTCCCTCTTTGTCACATATCCGTAGTAGGATTTGCCAAAATCAGAATTGATCCATTTTCTGTTTCTTGTTTTACAACAGGTCATACGTTGTGTTGGTTACTATTAACAACTCAATAAATGTGTTTAACAAATTAATTTAGCAAACTTGCTTTGATTTATTTTTTTCCTTTCCGAAATAATAAGCCTCTACTACTTGTGGCTGCATTATTTGTGGTTTTCTTTTTTTTTTTTGTTCTTTTCCAATTTTTTTTTTTTTTTACTTCATTTTATTTGTTTGCAGCCAATTTAAGTGAGTTAATGGCAATTGGGAATGCACTTAAAACTAGTATAACTTTAACTCCGCTTTATGGTCCATCATTAATAGGAGCTGGGCTCACAAGCAGAAAGCAGTTGAAACAACAACAAAATTGCCATTTTCTCTGCTGAATCCATTATTGGGACAAACAAATTCAAATCCTGTAAATTGGTGGTGGAAAGGGATATCTTTTCTTTACAGATAAAGCAGGAGCTGACCAAGTAAAAGCGAATGCCTTTTTTCTTGTTTATAATGGTCATTCACTGTGTTTGGTTACTGTCAAGAACTCAATAAATGTGTTTAACAAGTTCACGTAGCACATGTTTGACCTTCTTGCACATTAAGGGATTTTTTGTTCTATTTTTATTTTTTATCTGGAGAGGGGACAGACCTCATGCTATTCTATTCCTAACGCTTACTTTATAACTCATAACATGTTGAAGTTCACAAAAAATAAAATTAAGCTAGAAAGTACCCTGCCTGACCAATGAACTGTTTATACCAAATGGAAAAATAAGCACTACAAGAAGTGTGAGGGAAGTGAACCACTGTAAAGAAGTTACAGACGTTGCAGGCCAACCAGCTTTAACATGACAAACACATTATTTCATCTTTGGCTGAAGAGAACAGTGCAGGTAGCATCAGACAAGAAACTCTTGAGTCTGTGTTGCAGACAGCAGTTTGGAAAGATTGCAACTTGTGTGACTTCATTTGTGACATGAAAGGCAAAGTTATGAGCAAAGTGAAAGGACACATGGGCTGGACTTCAGGGGACTCTTAAAGCAGGTACGTGGATGCAGATGGAAACCTGTAAGGAACCCAAAGGCATCAACAATTCAATTGCTCAGTGAAAGGTGCAGAGAAATCACTAGTGAAAGAGAAGAGGTTGGCCTAGACGGGCTGTGACACAGTGGTGCCGTATTTGTAGCAGGGTTCTGAACTGATGACCCTGGCCCAGGATCCTATTAGCACATATATAGTACCTGATCCTTGAATTATTTAATTTTGAGCATTTCAAATTACTTCCATATAGCAGCTGCTTAACACTGTGCAGTGATGTGAAAAATCCACAACACAACCACAGAAACATCACACAGTGACTATTACGCTGTAGATTAATAGTCAACTTCTGCAGCTGAAATAAAGCAAAATTTTCACCTTAGATTTACCGAGCTAATAAAAAAAAAAGTGAAAAACAACACAAGTCACACATTTAATATTTTTGAGTTGCCATAGTGATATATAACTTTTAAACTTGTGGTGTCTGGATTGTTTCCACTCCTTATTTGGGTGGTTTGGGTTTTTTGAAGCTTCTCCTAGGATTGCTAAGGTTGTAGAATAGAGTTACTGAGAGCACAAAGTCCAGAAGGCTTCAATCTATATTTTTGGACAAATATGTAGCAGTTGTTGATCAAAGTTTGTCAGTGACAGAAGGTAGGAAAGATAAGCCAGGCCTCCATTATAAAACTTTTAATAAGTAATAAAACCTATTTTCTATTTTACTGAAAGCTGATTGAAGGGATTTAAGAGGAGGGAGAGATACGATAGAAGGGACTAGTCCTAGGAAGCAGCCATGCTGTGCTTTGGATTAGGTGAGACTGCGATACAGAAGCCCTGCAAACAGAGAAATGAAGCAATCATACTGGGACACCACAAATACATTTGTCAACATTTCCAACTCCATTTTGTGAACAAATGAACTCCATCTTGCATGATTTGTTTACGGTTTTGTTTTAATAATAGACTGCAATAGAAATAGACCAAATAAAAGCTTAGAATTAAATATATCTTGCATATTTCTCACATTTCTGTAGTGCTTAAATCTAGATATCTAGCTCCAGTTTTTCAGATCAGGCACACTTCTCTGTGTCAAGAGACACTGAGCGTCCAAAGAAAGCCACACCTTATCACAAAGCCTTTAAGCAAAAAGATAAAGTTTCGGTATCAAACAGCTGGCACAGAGGCAATCTTCCGGTGTTCAGAGCCTACGCAGCAGAGCAACGTGTGCACAGAGTAATCCCTCCAACTTGAGTGCTTTCTGTACTCAATGCTCACCAGAAGTCTGGCTGCACACAGAGCTCAGTACTCTGTAGTAACAGCTGAATTTGTGGCCTCGATACCACCCCTGTCCAAGCGATTCAGATTATGAGAGATTCTTTGCTTGTGATAAGGCTTAGTACAGGTATAAGCTATCTGGCAGGGAATATAAACCTGGCAGCGGTCCTCGATGAACAATCGACAACACAGGCAGGACCAGGTTGCCATGTCATGATGACAACAGATATTAAGAACCTAATACTGGGAGGATATGCTCAGATTTGATCTTCGGCTACCACAGTTAAGAACGTGATATCACACCAGGTACCAAATTTATCAAACTAATTTGATGATAAAAACCATGAGAAAATTCAAATTTACAGTACTGTAAAAGCCTCTGTTTCAAGTAGTATTCAAAAAAGTGTAATATTTAGCCAAATTTTATAAGCTCAGTTTTTCCTTTAATCAAAAGGAAAAGCTACTTCTATACAGAAAATAAGAACTAAATAGGATGTGTGGGATGAAGACAGAAAGCAAAGACCTTCAGCACAATTGTACCTATAGATACCACACATTTCTGAACTTCCACTATTCCGGTCCTGAAAACTGAACCAGCAAGCAAACCTCTCAAGGATCTGCCTGAAAGCTTGGGTATTTTATTATAAAACAAACTTCTATGAATCAAAAACCATCCTTTCTCACCATTTAAAACCTCTCACTTGTCTATAAAGTATATACACTGAAAGAAGAGAGGGCAGGGGAAATGGTGCTGAAAAACTTGAGACCCGAGATGAAGGCACTGGCAGCCTCCAGCAAGGCTGGGAACGGTTACACTTGAAGGTGTGCAAGGCTGTACTCCCCTATACGGATCCCGAAACTCAGACTCGGACAAGCAACTCAATCAAAAAGGTAAGCTGGCCAGCAAAGATCAGAAGAACCTAAAAGTCACCCGAATTCATGTTTTCATGAATAGCACTGCTTGTTCTGAGCATCCATACACTGTTCCATATCTTCGCCTTAAAAAATGTCAACAATAACTGCTGCGCATGAGACGTTAGTTTGTCAGGCACCTGAGACACTGGGGGCATGGTGGAAATGGGCTGCCAGCAGCCAACATCATTTTAAGTACTTTGCATCCGGTGGTGTTTCAATCCATAGGACTTTTCTAAACAAAGAAGAAAAAAACCAAACCCTTAGGATAATACTTCAGAATCCTTCCTGCTTCAGACAGACCCTGCCTTTACTTTTCCCATTTTGGTTTTCCGGGGGTTGGCACACCTTGCTATTTCCAACACTAGCCTTCCCTTTCAAAATTATAAGCAGATCTGAGCAATGCAATAAAGGCTTACCCCACAGAATCACAAGACTGCCATAAAAATACAAGAATTGGCAAGTCTCTTGATATCAACTGTTGCTGTTCAGCTGCCATTAAAAAATTTTTAAAAGATAATATAAAAAGAGCTGCTGTATCTATTAATTGATGAAGACAAGCTGCAAAGCAGGATATGATGGCATCCAAAAGGCCAAGACCAGAAAGAAAATAAAACCCTTCCAACATTTAAGGTATTCCTCATGATCTTTAATATTAAAGAGGAAGGGTGTTTAATTTTTTTCTTTTATTTTTTGAAGTACTCAGGGTTAACAATACTGAAATTCCATCACAATCTGAAAATAGAGCTGAAACTTCCCTAGGCCACTGCTTTCAGGGGCTGAACCCTCCCCCAAAGTCAAGAACTGAAGGGAAAACTGTAACTGGTTGGTATATTTTATTGCAAATACCAGAAATGCAGCAAAAAAGTAGATTTTTTTCATGTTCTGCTGTACATCTCAAAGCTTTAGTACTGGACACTACCCAAAAAATCCCAAATGTTTAGTTCCTCTACTCAAAACAGTATAAATTTTTCAGAGAGATCAGCCATAACTGCTCCATGTTTTGATTTTTTTATTAGATTTTATTCCCTAGATGTAACAGCTGACAAAGCATAGAGAGTTTGCTGCAAGAAATGCTGATTTACTAGCAAATGGCTTACCACAGTTCTCAACAGCATACCGTAAAATTATTCAAGGAGCCTGTTTGCACAGCAAAGAACAAGAATCATTTATAACATGAAACATAACACAGGCAAACATTTTCTGTTTCCTAAAGTGTCAGGTTTCCATTCTAATAACTAAAGTTGTGTCAAACATACGCAGAGCAGAAAATGAAAAACAGAATAATAAATCTTCTAGAGGATGGGAAAATAACCTTTAGTATTTAAGTAGAGCAAAAAATCCTTAGAAGATGTATTAGAAAAATAGAAAGAAAAAAAAAATCAACACAGTTTATGGATTTAGGCAGTTGCTCCCACCCTGTAAGGGAAGAGCAAGCCGGAGTCAAAAGTAAATCCAAGTGGAACAAAGAGCTGCAAAAAATTCTAGTTGCCCCAGAATGACAGTTAAGGCTATGAAGTTCAGGCTTAGGTGGCTATTCCCAGCACAAGGAGACAGTCAACATCTAGCAAAGAGATCACATTTTCTCAGACAGTCAGGTATTTGCATCCAGGGCGTAAGTTCAAATGAAGAAATATAGTGGTTTCTCTTGGTCAATGGAAAGGAATGCTGAGTCACATTCAGAATGTCCTTCCCGATTCCTTGACTCTATTCTGGATGTGCCTCCTCAATGCTCAAAATCAGGTGATTTTGTGAACCTGTCTCTAGGGCTCTGCAAAGAAATCACAGTCTGCCAGAAATACCTCCTGCTTTGCTTCCCTTACTGTCCTGCTGCACGCCTGTGCTTTAGTTGAGACTACTTGGAATTTAATCTATGCAAAGCTAACATCTGAAGGGCGAAGCAGACCTCACTCTCATGTTACAATGATGGTATTAGCTGTGAAAAAGAGAGGGCAATCGAAACACAAATCATGAAGAAAAATTTAATTATGAGCCACTGTAAATATGACTGTTGCATATTCACTTGCATCAGGGTTATGTCTTAAAAGGGCAGTGCCTCATCTCCAAACTCCTCCCAAATAGAGGATTCAGAACACTCCACTTTTNGTGCAATGATTAGGTCCCTGGAAAGAGACAAAAAAAATAGCACTGGGGAAAACTATTAAAAAAAAAAAAAACTTGCTGGGGTTTCCCCCCCACCCTCCCCCAAAGTGTAAACAATGGAAAGGAGCAAGCACGAAGTTCTACCAACAGCACTAGTAAATTCAAGTCGATGAAAAGACCAAAAAGTAAAAGAACAAGGGGATGCCATTTATGTATACATCTACACAAGATACTTCTCACATTTTTTANTTAATTATGAGCCACTGTAAATATGACTGTTGCATATTCACTTGCATCAGGGTTATGTCTTAAAAGGGCAGTGCCTCATCTCCAAACTCCTCCCAAATAGAGGATTCAGAACACTCCACTTTTTTAGATGGTTCAGGGTTTATTCCTGCTATTTTTGTTCCACATTAGTGGTGTTTCTCCCTGGAGGGGTGGAGGGGGTGGGTAAAGATAGCCTGAGAAATTCAGCTCTGTACGCAGGTTTTGAGTCAAACTTAAAGATTTGTTTGAACGCCTCACTTTGGCTAAGGGTCCTTTGGTTGGAGTCACACAGCGTAAGTTGAACAAAATCCTTTACATTGAAATCTGTTGGTGTGCTAAACTATGAGCTAGGGGAAAGAAGAGGAAAAGGAGAGGAAAGGGAAGAGCTGAGAACTGAATGAAAAGATTAAATGACTGCAAAAAGAAAAAAACCAACCAAACAANCCATTTACTAGGGAAAGATAACGCCTCTTTAACACTATTCACTTCAGACTTACGGCCTAAAAGATTCTTGGATAACTGCCAGATTTAACTTGCAGAATGAAGAACTGATTGTAAACTACACATGGTAAAGAGGTGGGAATATGTCAACATGATGAGGAAACGTCACATTAATATTCAAATATGTGATAAGTGTCTTACGAAGATATGTTAAGACAACATAGAAAGTCATAAGCATCAGAGCAGAAAACACAGTTCAGGTGAATCACAACGAGAAAAGATCGATCTTTTCTCTCTGTCCTGAATTTTCACTTAATGATACAATAATATACCTGCAATGTGATTTTTAGCTTTCTGCCTTCTTTCAAGCATAATTTTAAATTTGACAGCAATACGCATAACTGACGTTTTCAGACACTCATGCCAAAGTTTTGCCAGACTGGAGGCTGTTCATTAAACATTTATTTATATCTGTGTTCTATGAGCCGCAGAGAAATTTACAGAAATGGAACTCCATTGACAAAACATTTCACCCAAATGCTGTCCGCATTCCTTCAAGACAGATGGCCAGCTCAAATGCTTGTGTTAAAAACTAAGTCACTGAAACTCTGCCATACCATAAGCAGTGGCAAGCAGGATTGTTCTACATGGCCTCTCCTTTAAGCATATGAACTAACTAAAGCAAATATCCCCTTTTGAGATCCTAAATCATCTAGCCCAACTTACAGACCAACAGGACTTTGGCTCTTAAAAGTCTTGATGAATCCCAGCATAATTCAAAATACAAATGATGAAGCAGGTACAAAATAATTCCAGCCTTCAAATTTTGGGAATTGACTCTTCCCCCACCTCCTTACACATCACTTGTCTTACATACAAATAGAGAAAACGTCTTCATAAAGGACAGGAAGCACAGGGAATGCCAGAGGACATAGTTGTTACCCTAGGTGAGAATTCTGTAGGGACTCTAAATGATCTGAACTGAAACATTCACGCAGCTCTGCTTTTTGGTGGGCTGATGCAGCCAAGGGGGGGGCGGGATTAAAGCAGGTGAAATTCACCCAGTCTTCTAATAAACACATTACTTCTACTGAGCACCTACCATTCAACTCCGTCGCTGTTTTTTCACCACACTGTGCCAGGGAGGCAATGCATGAAGTTTCAACGGCATTTGGGGTACAGCTTCACCCCAGATGTCCCACCCTCACGCTAGCTGTCAGCTCAGAGCCCACCTACCTTCCTCCTTCCTCCCCCTGTGTCATTCTTGCTCTGGCAGCTCAGCCAGCTCTTCAGTTTATTAGGGTGTCTTTTCAGATTCTTCTATTCTCATGTACTTTGCATGCACAGCAAGATAATTATTCCTAGGGCAGGGATATATTTTCCCACCAATCATCGAGCGCCCTGTTTTCTCATCCTCTGTTTAAAGAGTAATTAGCCCTATCTTTTAAAGAGAAAAATTCCAAACCAGATAGAAGAGGTTGGCTCACAAAGCCGTTACAGCACTGTCTGGATTTCCACTGCACATGCAAACAGTGGTTACCTTCAAGCTAAGAGCAAATTGCAAGCTCAATTCTCTGAGCAAGGATTCACGTCATTACATGGCAAGCTACTAGCCGACCCTTGTGACCGGCATTCGGGACTGTTACGCTTCCATATGAGTTACATTTCACAGGAGGCTCATCTGCACAGACCAGTGCCTGAGGCTGCAAAAGCCTGAAAGCAAGCAAGTGTCCAGCAGCCTGACTGCACAGCCCTCAGAAACACATCAAAAAGCTGATATATGGATACGCTGTTGTGATTCACCGTGTTGCTAGACTACAAATCAAGCAAAACAACAGACATCACACCCACTGCTATTATCAGGGCACAACACTAAGAATACATGGCATGCCTTTGGCTTCCCTGCCTCAATACATCCATACAGTTTTCATCACACAAATTTCACTATGAGCTAGGATCAGAGAACAAAATACATAAGCTAGTTACTACTAGCCTGTCCTACTGCCCACACATAAATAGGTGTTAGGGACAAGCAAAGCAGGTATTAGGAACAAACAAATTAGCATGGCCTTCCTTACCCCGTCACAGTATTTTTATAAACGTACTAATTTTGATTTCCAGCACAGAAGTGTTTCTGCAAAAGCACAGACTACATACTGTATTTTGCTATGCTTTTTCATTCACAAGCAGCGCACGCAACCACATAAACAAAAGACATGGGAAGTCTGGGGCCTTGTTCAAGTTTAGAGAAATTGTACTCACTAATAACAAAACTGTTTGCGCTCTATTTACATCTACTTGATGCTGCACTGATTTGGAAAGGACTGTGATCTTGCTAACCAAATAAAATGGATGAGAAAGGAAACCACTATCTTAAAGGCAGGAATGAGGTTAGATTGTTTAGACTATAACAGCTTGCTTTATGATATTTGTTTGCATGGCTACTATGAATATTTTTTTTGTTTTATTACTACTTCAATTTTAATATCTCAGAATAATAGCATCAAGTTCTTTTTCCTCTTATTTGTTATTTATTTGCGGTTTTATAATAAGTTTTCTCACATTAATGAGAAAGTTGCTTGTTTGGGGCATTTAGTGGAAGAATATGTCCTATGAAAATGATATTAAGGTTCCTTACGTAAAGGATTCTTTGAAGTTAGACTGTACAGAAAGAACATGACATGTTTGATATCACCTTTGTGCTCCCCAAAGCTAACAACACTGAAAGAGACAAACAAAGAAACTTCTCCAGACTTTACAGCCTTAAAATATATTTTCTTTTAATAGAATTTACCTTTATTTGATGTACAAAACAGAGCACAGGAATAACGTTCTCTGCAAGTAGCTCCATAAACATTGTGAAATGACTAACAAGAGGCATGCAGCAATGGAATCTAGTTTTTTGAATAGTCTAGGATTTGTCACTCTGAATCAGAAGGTATTGCAAAAGGGTAGTAAAGTTTGGTGAGCGATTGTGACAGGCTGGAGCTTAGCAAGGTAAGCAACCCCTTTGCATTTCAGGAGTGGGTATCTTATCACGATGGCGGAGCAAGAAAGAAAAAAAAAATCAGACAAGATTGACTTCAAGATTTTTGTCTTGGTGGAAGTTTTCATGTTAACAGTCATTTCAATGCTAATATCAACATTCTTGTGGAAGAAGCAGTACCCTATAACGTTCATTAAGGATGTCATAAGCATCCCACAACATATGGTGTCTCAAATCCAATTACTTTTCTATTCAAACCATGACCTTGAATAGGCTTTTAAAAGAAGAAACAAAGCCCCTTTTACTTACTTTGTGGCTTAGTAGCATACTACTGAAATTCAGTATTATGTCAAATTGGCTTTTTGTTTGTTTTGCTTTCTGTTTTTTTTCCAAATTTAAAAAAGTTATGGAAGCTTATTTTTTAAAAAAGTAATGGTGGCAACATATATTTCCTAAGTCTATTTGCACATTAAATGCACCATGTACATAGAAAAGGGCATTTTGAAATACTTCAGCCAGCCATTGGCTGGATTTGATTTAAAGTATCTTTATTCAGAAGGCTAACGTTGCAGTTCTCTATATCCTACGTAGTCTGAGGCTCAAATTCCTCTCTACGTTGTGATAACCTCGTATGTACAAGAAGCTCACACTGACCAGGTTTTCCTCACTGCAACTGCCTGTTTTTGTATCATTTCTGAACACAAGTCTTTCCAGTTCAATCTATGCAAAAAAGGACAGAAAAAATTAGAAGACTCTTTCTAGAGTTATTATTTAGGCCCTACACCTGGCTCATTCAGGAAACCAAAGAAACCCTTTCCTCTATATTTTCCCTTTTGAAAGCACTAACTTCACACAAGGATTATTTGGCAATACTTATCTGCCAGATAGAGCTTTTCTTCTGTGAACAGCTTCCCCTATATGATTTTAACAAAAGCTCCAAGGGGATTTTGCTTACGTGAAGATCTAAAAATCTGACCCATTCTATGTCAAACATGTTATGTCTCCAGAAAATAAGTTCTTTATGCATATAAATGATATCTTATTCGAACTTCTCCCCTTGCCACAAGAATAGGTCTATCACAGTGCTGCTACACAAACACACATAGGAAATAATACTGATTATAGAAAGCTTACAGTTACTTGCCAACTTTTTGCAAGTTCTTCCTAAAACAGATTATATTGTTACAATGTAAACACCCATGCCTTTAATGGTACAATTAAATCTGGAGCAATTAGCGTAGACAGTTACCATAGTTCTTCACTGAGCTTTGCTTAAATATCTGAAATCATTCTTGCATTTTAATGCATTAAAATATGTAATTGTGTTTGGCATATGTCTATTTATTATGCACAGTCACTGGAAATCAAGTTCACTTTGAATATGTTTTCTAATTGATATTAGAAACACTGGTAGACAAAATAAGTGCTGGAGCAATATATTAACACACAGATAAATACACTAACATAAACTTCTCTTACCCTTTTTAATGGTGAGGAGAACATTAATTCAAGACATTCACTCATGAAAATACTGATAATTTTCCTCTTAACTTTGAAGTAACCTACAAGCTATGGAAAGATCAAGTATGGTTAGTATTTTTGGAAAAGAAATATTGATGAAAGAAAAATCCAGGAAAAAAAAAAAAGAAGCCAGGGTATATACCATGCAAAAAAATTAACTGAAAGGACTGACTGGTCTCAATAGCCATCAATTTTATTCATGGGAACAGAGCTCAGCAAGAGAAGCCATCTTTTAAAATATTCCATATTTGTAATGTTATTTATAATGTGAACTGAGCAGAATGAGAAGCTGACAAGCACTGCAATAGGAAATACGGTCATTCAAGAGAAGAAGTAATCAGCTTTCTGGGACTTCCCCGCAGCCTGGGGCTTGTGAGATGTTTGTTCCACCAGAGGCTGTACTTGCAATCTGTGACAAATCACTGCCCCCTCTTATGTCTCTGTTCACATCTTAAAAAAATGCGATAAAACCTTAGCACAATAGGGAAGGGTTGATATAAGAACAAACACATAAACAATTCAGATACTGTGGTAATGGAAGCCCTTATAAAGTTTTGGATATATTCACAGCACAGACACAGCCAGAACAGTGCAATATTTCCCATGACTTTTTTTTTTTTTTTTTGGTAATGATACCTCCGGGGATATACAGATAAAAAGCTAATCCCCATCCAATGCCATGAGGACTTCTTAGATCTGCCTGACCAGCAAGAATTGAGCTGTCAAACTATAGCCATCAATGTTTAGATAACTATATTTAGCATTAAGATAATGATGTTAATTTTCCAGATGCCTTGAAAACGACATACCACCCTTTCTAGATGAGGTAACCAAGGTAGACTTCAGTAGCTAGTACAGGGCTACTCAAAAGAAGTAATTTCACCCGAACACTAAGTTCTGTGCCCAGGATGCACCTTCAAATAGTTGTTTTCCATTTCCAGTCCATTTCACTGCTTGTATATTTTTCTCTGCATCTTCTCACTCCCCATAGTGAGCGTGAAGATAGTACACTGAAAAGCTTGCTGAGCAAGATCAGATAGTGTTTAAAAAAAAAAAAATCAAAGCATACCAAAGTCGGTTTCATCAAAGCTCAGAACAGGCTTTCATAAAATCCACAAACAGCAAGATAAACAAAATATTATGAGAAAAGGAAAATGTTACTTTAAAAGCAGAAATACAAGGTTGAGGGTAAAAAAAGGAGGATAGAAAAATGAAACAAATGTAAAACAAAACCAGTAGTAGCTATTCTTGTGATATGTTGTTCAGAATAACTCAAGTAAGATGGTAACAAACGCTTCTGTTAACGTTGAACACTGTCCTTTCAGGATGCTGTTTAATACTGGCAAAATACAGGGAGGACAGAAGAACTAACAATGTCTGACAGTGAATACAAAAAGTAAGCAAATCCAGTGCTTAACGAGAAGGTCAGTATAAGTCATATGATTCAGCTTAATTAGCAACACTTTTAAGAACTACTCATGTCTACACAACATTTAGAGGTGAGGGACGCTTTCCTGAGGGGAACTGGAATACAAGAACACGTGCACAGGGATGTCCTATGTTTTGTGAAACAAAGAAATCTCTTCTTCAGACCTCTGTATCATCTTTCACTGTGCTGAAGAGCTGTTGCCATGAGACTAATGTTGCCAAATTTTTTTTCATGTATTTGAAGGCCCAAGTTCAGCAACAATTGATTTTTGACGGTGGCTTTACAGAGACCACACAATATGCAAGTGCAATGACATACAAATTACAGAACAATACTTACTGAAGAATGAAAAGCATGAAGTACCATACTCATTAAAATGCCTCAACTGTGAACAATTGCTTAATTAATGCTCTACAGCACGTCCATGATGTAATTCTAAAACTGAGCTATCCTACTGTATCTAGAAACACCCTCCCAAATCCCTAAGCATTATTTTTATTTTCTTTGTTATTTATTGTATCCTTTACCTAGGGAAGACTGAGATGACCTTCTCTCATGAACTATCATAATTGCTTTTGTTTTTATTTTCTGGCAGCAGCTGCACGATGACTATTGCAGTTCAAGGCTGAAATTCACGTCCTAGCATTTTGCTTCCCCTTCTTCCCCTAGCAGCAGATGAAGTAATCCTTTTTCCCAGATGCATTTCAGCACTCCAGAAATATCTGCATTTTATTCCACTGGGAAAAATCCTCTAATTCGTAAACCATTTTCTGCTTCTTAAGAATGGAAGGTGATACAGAAAAGCAAGATGTAGGGGCTATGAGAGAACACTCGCAGCCCACCTGGATACGGTAATGGGAAAAACTGGCACTAAGACCCCAGACACTGCACACAAACATACTGTGTATCTACAAACGCTAACAACAAGCTAAAATTAATGCATCTCATCACGTACACTGCTGTCGCTCTTGTTAACAAATGAAAAGTAACCCAGGACATTCTCACTGGTACTGACATAGCCTGTGTCACTGAAACCTTGCCAGCTCACGCCCAGGGCACTGCACTGCCCCATCCCTTCCCTCACCTACCCGATACATTCATAGACCTGGAAAAGGACACAGAAGCACTGTACTCATCTTCTCTACTAATATCAAATGCAAGGAAAATGACTCAGCAAGACCTGCATTCAAGTTCATTCATTTGATGCTTGAAACTACAGCCAAAGCCAGCACGTTGCTTATATTCATTTATAAGGTATCATGGATGGACAGATTCATGAAGGAGTTTGCCGAGTCTAGGAGGGAAATCTAAAAAGCGTGTCGGGCTGGGACTACCCAGTGTTCACAGTTACAGACAAGAATGCCTCAAACCTGATGTTGCTTTCTTCCCTCATTTTCACAGGATATCTCTGTGGTCTCATCCTTGCAAGACAGTCAAATCCTGGGCCTGACCTTTCCTTTAGAAGAGGCCAAAGAGCAAAGACATTGTAATTGCTAACCTTCATAGAGCAGTCTCCATTTCCTACCAAAAGGGTACAGCAGCAATCCTGATTTGACCACAGAGTCTCATGAATCCCAGTTCTAAAACTGTTGAAAGAAGCAACATTACCTGCAGGGAGTTAAAACCTGATGAATCAGCATTGTATCCTCAACTCTGTGTTGCCTGGACACAAAGAAGAATCTCTTCAGTTTTCTGAAACTTTGTCACGCGAAGCAGATAAGCAGAAGTTTCAGTCCTAAAAGCAGAAACCAAAAATGAATAGAAATCAGACAGAAACACAGTCTGAGTTGAAGCTACATCACTCACACTTGAGAATAATGTTTTTTCTCCACCTTCGTTGAGTCAGCCAGAACTTATTTCGAGACCGGGCATCTACAAACTTTGCAGAACCTGTGTGAAGACTCAGAGCCTTCATGAAACAGAACGTTCCCATATAAAGCCACACAGCATGCCTATATTATAGTACATAAACCCAAAACCAGTCCAGTTATTAAAACAGAGTCAGATCAGTGTTGTGTCCTCACTTAAAATCCCTCAAGCCAGCATATCTGAAGTTCAGCCAGGCACTGTAAGCAGTTATATTTATTCATTTCTTTAATAGCAAGTTTTCTTCGCCTTGTATATTCCAATTTATTTCTTAATTCCATCAAACTAAAGTAAGTTCCTTTCCACAAATTTGCATACCATTGTAAAGTACAAGATGAATGTTTGTAAAAAGTTCATTAAATTACTACCTTGTGCTTTACAGTATTATGCAAGTTAAAATTGACTACAGCTTTCTCTTAAACCTGTGAGATTTTTTTTGTATCCACCTGTGTGCTTATTTGCTAATGAACCAGTGTTAATAAAGAGATACCAATTCTTCTCTCTCCTACTGCTCAAAACATTAGAACTTGTATTTATATATATTTTTATACACACACGAAAAAGTGCCATACACGTGGCAGTCACTGATTATTCTATAATGGTTATGGGGATTCATATATCACAACTCTGGCATACAGATGCTACTATCTTTGTCTCATGTTTTCAGAGCCCTGAGGATTTTCATTTTTTAGGTTGATACCATAATTTCTCATGTTGTCAGTTCCAAACACATGTATTGACAAGACTGTCAAGAAGTTGCCTTTTGTGCATTTATTTTCTCTCCCCCAGTTAATTCAAAGCTTTTCAAATTATGAGAAAGATGATTTATCTTTTAAGGTGTAAATAAATTCAATGGAGACAATGCATTTAAATTTATTTCTGTTACAGTACAATTAGCTGTTCCTTTCCAATGAAGCGTTATTTTTATATGGCCTATTGCATTCAACTAATATCCAGCTTTTTGGTCCAGAACTTAGGAAGATAAGAACTCAATGGATAATTTTATTAAATAACTTTCTATGCAGTTCCATGCTAGAGTAAAATTATAATTATGTATTATAAATACTGTATCTTAGCTGTCTTAGTTTACTACTTCCTGTCATAGATACGACCATAATGAAAAATACTATGGGTCAATTTCTAGAGGAAGAAATATGCATTCCTCCTTCAACAGTCAATAAACAGAAATTTATGTGATATTTCCCCAAAACAAGTCTTTAGACTAAGAATCACTGCAACATGTAACCAGAGTCTAAATATCAGATTTACCAGAGCTAGAAAACATACATCAGGAGGACACTCAGGTAGCAGAAGGAGGTGCTGGAGTAAGATGAACAGTTGAGAGGGAGGCAGGCTAGTCCTCAAGAATAACAGTAATAATTTGATAACAAAATAGCTTTTTAGTTGAAACTGAACTGGTCATGACAACCACAAAACACTCATAATTCATTAATAATTGTAATGTCTAATCATGTTGATTATTTAACAATATTAAAAATCTCACTTGGGATGAGCCTTCACATGTAATCAAATCTTCCCATTTTCCTTTCATTTATTTACAAAGGAGTGGGGTAGAGTTTGTTCAGACATGAAAGCAATTTCCATGGAACATGCTTTTCTCAACCTGAGAATAAACCTACTAAGAGAAATGTTGCTTGAAATTTGATTTTTATTTTCAGCAACCACATGAAAAAAAGCCAGCTCTAGAGAACATTTACCACTTACTGCTGACTTCAATAGTCACCATTGTGCTCTGCTAAAAGGAAAATCTGTAGAGTTACCGTGGATCCTTTCCGACCATTTAACAACCAACCACTGTAGGCTTGTACACATGCAAGGCAGATTCTACCACAGACGGTTATGTTTGTAATAAACAGCTGCTGATATTTATGAAGAAACTTCCAACCCATCATACCTCCGTGGTGACAATGGTTTGTAGTTTTTTTTCCTTTTTCAAAGAAGTGACAGTGGACACCTTCTTGCAAATTCCTTTAGATTAAATGCATTAAATTCAATAGGAATGATTCTGTTCGCACACTGTCCCAGCCCAACATTGAAATGTCATCTCTGGAACACCCTCAAAGGCCTTATTTTTCAGCTTGAAAAATGTGTTTCATGCTAGCATTACCTGAAAAAGGACTTCAGGTTGACTTTATTACTATTAATAACCTACACAGGATGTAGCAAGAGCTAAAATGGCTGGAGCTCCCCCAAAATATAGCAAGCATGCGTTTTGATCAAAAGATGTTGAACACATTGCTTAAAACCAAAAATTGTTTCCTCAAGCAATAACACCACCCCCCACCCCCACCCCCATCCTAAAGGCCTCTGTCTCATGAAAGCTGTGACATACATGGGAGCATGTTGTGGACTGCATTAAGGTAAAGTAGCATCAGTTGATCCTGTTATGGAAGGGAAGAGGGTCCAGGCTGGGCAGGTTTGCTAGGATCAACATCTGCCTGAATCTCTTCTTTTTGATTAAAAATCCCTGTAGTCTAAGCTAACTCCAATGTGTCTTTAAAAAGTAAGTTAAAATGTGTCTTTAAAGTTACAGCTGTTGACGTCTAAATCTCTCCTTTCTTGATGAAATTATACGTATCTATGAGAAGGATTTCCATGCTCTCAGTGTAGAGGAAAGAACTGATGTTTCAATTAAGGCTTTTAAACCTTATGTCTCCAGAAAAGTTCAGATCTCTGCCGCTAATATCTTTTTCTTTACATACTCTGAAAGCATGATCAGTCTGACCTTCAATCTTCTTTGCTTTCTCCACTTATCTCCTTTTTCTCCTTGTGATTCTGTATATACTCCCTTTCAGAATAGTTCCTGTCCTCAATTTCTCCCACAGATTTGATGCCCATAACATTTTAGTGTTAACATTTGAGCCCCATAGGATGCAACCTTGATTCCCTGGCAAAGTCTGGAGGATCAAGAATAGCATTCCTCAATTTGTTTCAAGGTAAACATTAACTCGGTTTTGTTTGTTTGTAAAGAGTGGGTCATACAATTTCTCTGAGAAGCAGAGTCTATCAATTAATTTCATATTACTGAACTACAATCACTCTTTCATTATAGGAACAAGTATAACCACCACAAAACCATAAAAGGCACTTAGGGAGTAAATGGGGAATGGAGGAAATAGCTACAGAAAATGATTTATATTACCTCTTTTAAACACACAAACATGCTGTGGAACACACATTTTGCACTTGGTTTTCTAATGTAGGGTTAAGTTCTCGGGCATTAAGCAGCAGCTATTCGTGTTACCTTAATCCAGCAGCTACACAATTCCTGTCACAGACTTATTTTAATGAATATTAAAAACGAGTGATTTAATCCAGTTAGTTTTGATATTTCATTAAGTAAGGAAGAAAACCAAATATTTCAGATTCTACATTCCTACTGACCAAGCAGATCAGCTGAGTACAGATGGCACATTTAGCCACCTAGCCTACATCTGTAGGAAATTTTACAAGTTGTTGAAATTTTTTTATTATTGGAAAGGCAATAGGAACGTAGTGTCCTACAAAATCAAGTCTAATGGTGTTTACATTAGCAAAAATTAATGACTAAGTATTAATACCTGAACAACACAGTTATAAACAAGGTATGAGGACTGGATATTAATTTTCACATTCTGAAGGCAACGTCTCTTGTGACTAAAGGATCTGAAGCATGCCATAACTTCAATGTATTTTTTATTAATACAATAAGTCTGTCCAACTGTATGATATACTGCAGTTATGCTTGAGATACCAGTAAGTATATACAGGATAATAGTCAATAACACAATTAATACCGAAGCCAACATTTCTTGGTTGCTAAAGGAGTCAGTAAATACAGCTGCAAAGTGAATCAAAAGGTGCTGTAGCAAAACTGACACCTTAAAAGCATATTTTGAAAGCGCTAAGTGTTGCTACAAATGATTACTGGAGAAAATAAAACACAGTTTGCAAGGATCTAGTTCTTCTCTTCAAAGGGAAAATGATGAAAGAGAAGAGTTTAGGGTGTCTATCCACCCTTTTAGAATCACTCTAAGAAGTAAAATAATGATGTGTCCTAAGAGGTAAGCCAGCAGATGAACCATAAATATCATGACCAACGTACTGCTAGCTAAAACACCTTATTATTCCACCTATTCTCTCTTTCAAAACAGAACAACGTGGCAAACACTTTTCAAAAAAAAATGCCCATGCTAGAGAAACATAAACCTTCCTGTTGTATCTCAAAGCACTGAGGAATTTAAGCATAAGGTATCATGACCTGTTCACTTTCAATCTCCAGTTTAAATCCACCACTTATATAGCATTAAAACACTTAACGTATAGAATCTATACATACACATCTCCTTAACTGTAGGGTAATTAACCATACTCTTAAATATAAGCAATCATTGTTCATGCAGAACTCAAGGTGCCATGCCAGTGGGAAGAATAAATTGCCATTCAAGTATTAAGGGTACACGCGCTGCATTTTTGTTTCATTTTGGATTCAACACTACTCGAAAGTTTTTTCCAGCTTTCCCTAAAGTAGTAGCTGCTTCATCAGTTATTAATGGTAAAAATAATACTCTTTCTAAACCTTCATTACTTCTCTCTAAACCTTCATAAGCATTGATGAGATCCCAATTTTACCAAAGTCTTCATTCAGCTAAACGGAAAGAAGTATAAAACATACATTTTGGTCAAACATATTTACAGTATATAATCACAGGTCAATGACAAGGACAATGGAAAAATCAGATTCACAGAAGATTCAGTCAGTTATTTGGAATACCAGAGGCACGGTGGCTATGGCTAGTTTACCAAGATCCCAACTCTGATTAATCAAAAGGCTACTCTCAAACCCTGGTGTTCATGCTCATCCACTGTAACCCAAAATAAAACCTAAAAAAAAAAGGTCTGATGGGTCCTGGGTATGGATGGGCTTAGCTTACACGAAGGCTGAATTTACAGTTTCATTTGCCAGAATTCCAGATTAGTATCATTCATTCCAGAGTGTCTGGAAACTCAAAACAAGAACAGAAAAACATCTGCAAATAAGAGAATTGGGTGGCTGAACTACAAGCATAGATAATGAATAGTGAAGAGAAAAACAGAAAGACAGACATTCCCAAAAGCCTAAATCTTGGCTTCACTTAGAATATTGACTGTGACTGTCTCTGCCTGAACCACTAAACTACCAAAAAAAAAAATTTCATTCACAGCATAGCAAAGACCTTGGAATAAGATCATTCAAGTATTTGTGAGCTGAAGAACGGGACTTCCAGGTACATGTTACTTTCAAGTCACTGTTCAGCTTGTCATCTAATTCAGTATTTGAAAGGGCAGTACCACTTCTTATTTGCATTCAGCAAGGATAGCTTTTCAAGTTTAGTATTCAAATTCGCTGCTCAAGTTAAAGCCATGGCAAATAATTCCAAAGCAAATAACAGATGTTAAGTTACATCTTCACCACAGCTGACAGTTTGTTTTCAGGTTGGTGGTGTTTTCATTTTTGTTTACTCTTTTGTGAAAAAAAAAAAATCATATAGGTTTGAATAAATCTACTTCGTATTTGTAGCAGATAAAATCTTTTATTATTCCCTTTCAATTAAAAAGAAAAACAGCAGGATTGTGAGGTAAGGGAAAAGCTGGGGAATTCCTATAGAGCAAGAAGTAAGTTCACAAATGTAACCTTGTTCATTGTTTCCTCCCTGTAGGTATGCGATGCTGGTGGTGTTTGTAATTATACATCGATCGGCAGCGGCACAAAACATTTAATTATATTTCTGACACATTTATTTCCATACTCTCTTCTTCCCTCAAGTGCTAGATATAATCACCTTGCTGGACTCCAACCTCTTATAAATCACTTGCTCAACATGGTTTATCACTTCGTTTCTATTAGCCAGGAAACCCACAGTAAAGCAGGAAGTACCAAGCCAGCCCCCCTGCCCCAGCAGCTACTCTATGTCCCTCTGCGTACACTCAGGCACTCACCTGCCTGACATTAAAACATCAAACATCCTGCTGCAAACATAGTGCTACCCAGAGCTTCCTTAGTGCTCACTCTCTTCTCTCTCGAATTAGACCTGAGCACCTTTACTCTCCCCAACATAAAATACCAGATTTCTTTTATGAGCATAGAATTTTTTTTTTTTTTCCCCCCCTCCTTTCCAAAGGGCTTGGAGCCTATGCTATACCAAGAACCTGCAGCCCAAATTTCTGTGAATTAAAATAGGGGAGGTCACTTCCTCAAAGTTTCCGTTGAAGATAAAATCTTGACTTTGTTGTAACCAAAATATAAATGTTTATCAGTTCCTTAAAGGAGAGAACATAAGGGGAAAAATACACAGCAGTTCTTTCAAATACTTAAAACTCTAGGAAAAAAAACACTACTTTCACATAATGTTTAGATGAGTAGTGACCTAAGAGAGACAGAAGGTGGCTGTTGTTTTGGGATCTGTATAAACAATGTCTACTGTGTAAACAATAAGTATAAATATTTTTCCTACTGCAGTCAAAACTGAATTACTTGGTGACAGCTTTAACAATTCCAAATTTTGTAAGAGCCAATAGTAACCATAATTATGGTCAGTATGGCAGGGGCTTAAAAAAACCCTTTTTTATTGAAAACATCAAGCTATGCCCTTGAATTAATGTGCCAAATACATATTTCATCACTCTGTTCCTAGCATTATAGTATTTGATCATATTTGTATACAAAGAACAAATGAGTCACTGAGCAAGCGTTCTCAGAAATTTAAATTTGACACGGGGCATCACTTTACATCACACTGACTTTAGAACTCATACTGGCCAGCAAGATCAAACCCAAGTCATCCTAGATGGAAAGTACATGTATCTAGTATTCAAAAGTAGTGATAAACTGTGATTCATACTGTGTAATATTACTTAATTAGCTACTTCAGAGGGGAATTCTTCACAGTAAGAAACAGCTACCTAACAAGAATGGAAAACTTCTGGTCCCTAAACAAAACAGAAAAAAGCTCTTAAATTTCACAGACACATCTAGACAATACCACAGTATATTTTACTTTTGAACTCTGCTTCATTTCAACATTGTAATCCTGTTTCACTTGACAGTCATAGAATGTGTCGTAGAGGGCTCTCAAACACCAAAATATTGTGAATTAAGTCTCACTCTGCAACATCATTAAGATATATTCTTTGCTAAGAGGGGATTAGATATTGCTTTAGCATTTACAAGATGTACACGAAAATATCAACATATTTTATTAACAGAAAGCCCCATGCAGTAGCTATAGCAATTAAGTATATCAAGTTTTCTCTAGTTTGCTGCAAGGCAATAATGGCTTAGTACATATCAATCTGACATGCAGCTGTTCCAAAAGCTAATAAAGTACCTTTTTTACTAACTTATTGTACTACCTTTGTTATACACAGTTATTTATACAAATGTGATTGTACCTAGAATCATGGGAAAATAGGAAAATGAAAACTTAGGTGCCCTAAGATTGACATAAAGCTTCTTCCAGCAGTCTAAAACCAGCCTTCACGCAGCGTGTGATACTAGAGCCCATAGTGTACCTTAAATAAACAGAGAACACCAAGCTGAGCAACACAGTCTGCATAAATTACCATACCAAGGCGGTTGGTGTACTGTACCTACATCTGTCTCAATAGCGCCACATTAGACTCTCCATGCAGAAATATATGACATGTCTCAAACTAAATAAATGTAGATATTTTCTACAACATCTTTCTGTTTTTAAATATGCAGCATGATCATTTTCTAGAAAATAAATCTTGCAAACCAATAAGTGTTATGTTTGCTAGAATTTGTGATAGCCATCTGGCTTCAAAACCATTGCATCGGTACTGAAAATTGATTGCCAAACTATTGTCTGTAATCATCATTTAAGGAACATATGCTTATACATCTCCAGCCTCGTTCTCCGTTCATCCTAAATAGCCAGAGGTTGCATTTAACACGTACGGGGAGGTGGGTGGAGGGGAGACAGGAGCTGCAAAAAAACCCCACAAACACTGCATGAATTCGATAGCACTGTAACAATGTATTCCAATGAACTACTGCGCTGCTAGAATTCAAACAGGTCCCACGGAAACACGTAGCTGCATTCATACTTGATAAGTTATCTGCAGCATTTCTAAATCAGTGTGCTTAGCGTTGTTTATGAGCAAAACCAGGTACAACAAGACAATAAACTTATATAAATCTGCATACTTTAATAAGGCAATTAATTTATAAAGTAGTTTATACAACAAGGGAAGTAAAGATATATTGATGCAAAGGGGAATTTAAATGTTTAGGAATAATTCAAAGTCTAGTTTTCTGTTGGGTACAGTAAGAATTTTCAGAGGTGTTGTTTTAGAGAGAACATGCAGATTAGATTTCAAGTCAATATACGTAAGCATTGATGTGGTAGTTCAAGAAACTTAAGTTTTCTTAGCACAGCAAGAAAGCTTTGAGGAAGGAGGAACCGATCATGCTCTAGTGTCAATCATCAGGGTATCCTTTTAGAGCTCTTTATAGCTCTATGCATAGAGCACCTTTGGCTTTTTTTCTTCTCCCTTTTTATCACTTAAATCTTTTTCATTCTGCTCCTGTATGCTGTAGCTACAGGACAGACCTGGTCCATTTGAGCTCCTCTGTTTTCAGGGCAGTGATTTTGGAAACACCTTAAAGTGCATAAACCAACACTGAAGTTAAAAGCAGCTTTTAACTTTGACAGCTGCCTTTTTCCAGTTACCCCCTCCCCAAACTGTTCAGTCTTGCCCCAGACCCTTGTATCTGAAGAGGCATTTGTGAGACGCATGAGTAAGATCGGGAAACCAAATTAAAGTATGTCCATCAAAAATACGTACTTAGTTTTAACCTGTCTCCCTCAGTAAATGCCTCTGCTGGCACAAAGGACAGGGCAAAAAGAGCACAGGAGCAAATAGCAGAAGTGCCACCTTCAGTATCTTAAAGCATTAGTGAAACTATAGCTTTAGTAATTTGAGAGAAACAGTACATACACTCATTTGTTCAGCTGTGATGGCTGTGTTATGGGATTAAATGGAGCAGATTACTCTTTTTGGATTGCTGCTAAGAATTTTGTTCTTCCTTAGGTATTCAAACTGAAATAATAGCAGAGTCCGCATTGACATAAATGGACAAAATAAGGAAGGCTTAGCAATGTAAACTTAAAATGCAAGAAGCTTAAGACCTCTAAGGAATCCCCAATGACTGAATTCTTTAGATCAACAAATGCTAGGAAAAGGGGGGTGGGGAATCATCTATTAAGTCCTATTCTATTATATCCTTCAGAGCATCATTACATTTCCTTCAGCAAATACTAAAGATGCTTCAAGTGCCATTTCAGGGGCATTTTAGTGCTTCTGGGCACCCTGGTATCAGAGCTGAAACAAATAGTTCCACAGTGACAGCATATTTTAAATATTACATGATTCCTCCCTGACCCCTTTCCCTGCTTAACCAAAGACCACTGGCAAACTAGACTACACCTAGAACATCCTGGGGGAAGGCAGGGGATGCAAGATAAAAATAGATTTTTTTTTTTTTAAAAAAAAAAAAAGTCAAGATACTTATTGGAAAATGTCAAAACTTCTGAAGAATTTCCCATTTTGGAAGTTTCTCAATACTGCTGTCCTCAGAAGCCCACTGCATCAAGTACTTGGGTTTGTTACACTGGGGAACATCCATCTTTTAGGTGGGGAGAATGCCATACAGCTGTATCACAGCAGGATCAGAAGACTTATTAATATGTCAGGCGCTCTGAGCTTCGCAAATCAAAGACTTCATGTAAGTGCTAACTCACTTACAGACAGAAAGTCACCTGTTTTTTCTTGACTTTATTACAAGAAGTCATGACCTTTTGTAGCATTTCAGAGCAGTGCCTAAGACAGAGCCACATCTTTTCCAGCAAAAGTTTAGTCCTTGCTGTGCAGTTAAAGGTCTTTTGCTGCAATTACAAATTTCTTTTTGCAATTTAAATAACTTTGTATTTAAGCTCTCTTTCCACTGTTTCATTTACCTACAGCATACACCTAGTAATAGAATGAGAACAGAGAAGTATGTGCTGAGCATGTTTAGGTTACAGAGAAGCAAGCTTACTTTGCCACTATATTCAGCCTATTTTAAGAGATAGATAGTTACGTGTATACTGGGTGCACAGCTGAAGAACAGAAAGGCATGAGGAGTTACAGCAGGGCAGGAAAAGTGTTACAGTTAGAGGCGCAGAAAGATCTACAACATTAGTCTCCAGTTGCCTTCCTACCTCGTCACTCTTTCAGAATTTCTAAACACTTGAAAGCATGATCTTGTCTAAAATATTAAATGCTAGAATGGTTCTTTTTTCCACCGTATGTTAGAATCACAGCAGGGAGCTAGATGGGGAGTTTCAGAAAGTGATTGCTGTTTTCAACGTGGACCCTGAATTTGTGTTGAGAATTGAATAGTGTATTCAATTATTATACATAATATATATTTTATTTATATTATGTAATTATATTTAACATGCACATAAATGGAACTTTATAACACTCCCTGCACACAAGATATATCAGGTATATGTAGTTCCCTATGACCATGTGTATCACCTCTAGAGTTCATAGAAAAATAGATTAATTTTATCACTTTCTTTCCTATCATTTTCTCTCTCCCCACCCCCCACTTCCCCCAAACACATGTATTTTCATGGCAGAGGTTTTGTCAGATGCTTCTGCATTATCAACAGCAGCACTGAAGGTGCCCTCAACCTACAGCACAGAACCAGCAAGTAAATCTTACGATCTGTAACTGGCGTAATTGAAGAGAGGCGAGGGAAGAGGAAAGTTGGAGCTCGTAGCTGAAGGTGTCTATGTGCTCAAAAGGAAAATGAGCACTGCGAGACAGAGAAGTGGTACCGGTGGGGTCACTAGAGGCTCTAAATACCAGTCTGGAAGCACATGGGCTTGTTACTGTACTCATGACCTATGAGAGAGAGTAGCACTCCAAGCAAGACTTGAACGCAGGGCTCTGAATTGTCAAAAAAAATAGTTAATTCCAAAAAAAAAAAAAAAA
>VYXH01005687.1:397289-407737 GCA_013397275.1 Burhinus bistriatus
AAGAGTCGTGTATTGGCTTAGAAGAGACTGACTGAACCAGACTGCTTGATACTTTCTAAATAGGAAATCTGACTTCAATTCATTGAGCTGAAGACAGAAACCGAAGATTTAAAAATTTTATCTATAAGAGTAGATGAAGGCAAACATGAAAGACAAATTTAAGTCTTTATTTCAGTAGCATTTGAGAATATCTGTGTCTCCTTGGCCCACTTGGTGCATCAGTAGGATGTACGTTTCTGGTGAGTCAGCCACCGTGAGTTAGGGGATGCCACTTCCTGAGAATCACCTGAGCCTCATAAAGTGGCATTTTGTTATTTTAAGTGTAAATAATCCAGAATTACATAGTAACAACCTGATTCAAAGTATTATTAATCAGTTGCACAGTGGCATAAAGCTTAGCAGAATGATTGATTACAGACAATGAATTCTTCCAACACTTCCAGATTCTCAGAGTTTCACAGTTTCCAGATGGTTCATCAAGAACACAGACATCACAGATCTACTCAGGCTTGTAGACAGACTAAAAGAACAGCAAGCAAAGCAAGGCAGTGCAAGCAGAATTCAATAAAGCAAACGTAGATCTTTCAACAGTCACTGGTATTATTACTCCCATGTTTTAGAATTCCAAGCAAAAACCAGAAATCTCCAATCACATCTTGTAACACGAAGTTAACCAAGTCAGTTTTGCACCCTGCTGCCATTTGTGTCAATAATTGATCACCAAGCAAAGATGATAATTTCTTAGGATGGCACTTACTATTTATTTCCATCAACTATACATTTGCCCATGTGAGAACAGAACCACCTGTGACGACGTGAATGGGTACAGTGTGAAAATACAACTTTCCTGTAACTGGTCGGTGACTTTGATTCACTTCATGTTATTTCTCCCCACAGCCAGAAAAATATAAATAGGCATGTACCTAAGGGAAAGGCATTATGTTTAAACAGGCGTGTAACTAAGAGAAAGGCATTATGTTTAAAGTTACAGTTGGTTCTAATTTTTTCTAAACATCGTAAGAGCCACCCAAAGTGCCAATCCTTTAAAGGTACTGCAAAACTGCACTGGTATCAAAACCTGCACTAGTCAGAGGCTCTAACCACTGGCACAACTGGGCTGAGAACAGACAGGCTGAAGGCATCAGTGGCCAGGTATCTGCCTACGGCACTTTCCTTTGCACAGAAGAGTTACAAGCCTGTGAGAGATGGGCTCTGTAATGAAAATGCCAGCGCAGCCTAGGCTATAGCAGCCCTCAGATGTGCTACTTTAATGCAGGAAATTACAATGTGCAAGAAAACGATACACTGGGGAACCAGTAAAGATGATTAGTGAAGCTTGGCATGAAGAGCAAGGCAGACACCCTATCCGAGGAACCTACTCATTGGCAGATTTATTGTGACATTGTATCAGTATTCAGGTGGCATTAATTATAGCTTTATCAGCCACAGTATATTGTGGTCATACCATGTTTCACCGTGGTGACATCCTGACCATGATGTATCAATGCTGCTGTCACATACTACCTGTAATAACTGTACAGTTCAGACCTTTTCACAGAATACATAAGTTATCTAATTTTGTCATTACTAAGTCAAAGTCTTCACCCAGCATTTTCTTGATTTGTACAAGATAAACTTCTATTATAAGAGTGATGTTGACTGCAAAGTCATCCACAAAAGATTTGAGTTAATTACCACTTACTGGACATGAAAAGCTGTCAGTCTTTATCAATTTTATTTTACAGGTGAATGACAGAGCAATGAATCTGGCTGCTGGTTACATTGAGAAAAACAAATAAAATGCAGATTACACTTTAAAAAGCACAAGATGTTGGCAAAATAATTATTCACTATTAAACTATATTGTTTAGTTACACAACACAGAATATACTTAATGTTCTAGTCATCTGCAGTTTGATAGATATTTATCCTGCATACAAACTCGTGGGGCCAGGACACCTTTTCTTTGTTGTCTTTGGAAACTGTGACCAGTGATACTGAACAAGAGCCTTCTCAAAACAAAACATTTATCTTTAGAAGCTGTAGCAAGACAAAGAGGAAAAAGGATTTTTTTAAACAACAGATATTCCACCTTGTATCTCAAGCTAACTTAAATATGGTCTCCTTTTAATTTACGGGAACGGAGCAGACTCAATTACCTTATCATGCATGAGAAGCTCGGCTTGTTGTTGGGGTATATTTTTCACTGCAGAGATATTTTAGGTAATTGGCATCTGGATTTGCCTACTCCAAGACTGAGCAGCCTTATACTAAAGAATAAATAAATGTTTGCTCGTTGCTAGTGGTATGGGACCCTCTCAGTGTCATTGCTCTGAACCACTCAGGATGGGTGCCTGGGGAATGAAGTAGAACATGTTGGGAATGGAATATTCACAGTATAGCATTAGCTATTAAAAAATGCCTGCCTTTCTATATGTAGCTCTGGCATACCTAGGTACTTCTACAATGCAGCTCAGTACTATGGCTTCTCAGGCACGAAGATACAGAGAACACACAACTACCTGCTCCAAACCCTACTTCCACTTTTACCTAAAGACACACTAGAGTGTCTGGTGTGTGTTTCTAACACATCCATCCCAACCGTGAGCTGCCAGTGAGCAATTCAGACAGATATACAATAATTTGCATAATTCTTCTCTCATAAATACCTAAGTATATACAGTCATTCTCTATAAATGTATGCACAGATACTCTATATTTATATGTTAATGTATGACTGAACGATGTTACCAAGAAATCCTAAGAACACAAGGAGAACTTGAAGATGTCTTCAGGGATGAATTTCTGATTGTTTTTCATCACACTCCAGTCTGCTAAGAGAGAAGTTGCTCAGGATTAACACTTAAGGGTGAAATTTTTACCCCATAGAGAACCAGGAAATCTTTGCTACTGGCTTTGATAAAGGCATGACTTCACAGTTGGTAAAGTAGGATGTTCTTCTCAAAAACTTCCTCAGCCCATTTTCTAATTGTTTCTTTATCTAGTTGCTTGTAGATTTTCTCGGTGATTTTCTGACTTCACTGCCTACTGTTTGGATTATTCGGTGTACAGCTGTGTCAAGGAACCCACACATTTCTATATCACATATTTTGAGATATATTGTGCTTAAAACCAAAAAGATAGAGGGAAAATTCAAAACAATGAAACCAGACATTGAAAGGCTGCCATATTGTAAGAAGCAACAGAAAGCATCCATGCCATCCAGAACAAGATGTTGAATGCCTGAATAATGAAGAAGCACGGATGCGGTCAGATTTTCCTGCTAATAAGAAAAGACCGTCTTCCAGACAATTGCCCCAAAAATTATTCCATTCTTGTAAAGGGGAAAGCCAGCAAAACAACGTGTCAGCTATTTATGCTACTTTTTTTTAAGGAAAATGCATTCCATTGCTTTGGACAAAGTATGTTATAATTAATATTCTTGATGAAAAAATTCATCTTTCCTTAATCAAGTTGTACATCTAATCAAATTATTAATTATGTTAAAAGACTGTTACATGAAAATTAGTCCTTGTTACACACATTTAAATTTGGAAGATTATAAACTACAGAAGTTTGAAATTAAAAAAAAAAAGCCACACACACAAAAAGCCCCACCACTTCTTTAATTCATGCAGCCAGACCGAAACAAACATTACATGAAGACAAAGGAGGAAGTTGCTCCAAGGAACTCCACTCAACTAAGATCACAAGAGACCTAAGCAATGGACAGGATTTGTCTGTTAAGCCTTTATTCAAGTAATTTATAACAAGACTGATTAACATTGCCTTTTTGGATATATAGATAGAGCTCCAAACAGAAGGATATAGCGCCAATTCAATAAATCCTTGCCAGTTGGATTTTGCCAGAATAAGTACTGAAGTACTCATTTCCTGGGAAACTGATTTATGAAAGGCAAAAAACCTTTCATATTCTGAACAAATATTAAAATGAAATAGTAACTTAATGACTTGTTAATTATTGTCCTGAAGGTTTATTTCTGTTTTGAAGCTTAGAAATCATAAACAAAGAACCGAAAAGAATTAATCTGAGAGCTACTGGTGCTAAAACATCAGATTCTATTAAACAACAGAGAAACCACGAACAACATAGCTTAGCAGCTGCTAGTCTACATATATATATGTACTTTTGATAGATAGATATGACATACTGAATATTGTTTCAGCAGCAATAGAATAGCCTCCTTTAGGTTTTGATCTTGCATTCATTGAAGTAAATAGCTAAGTCCCCATTGACTTGAATTGTGCAGCATCAGGGATTTAGAAACTAAACTATTGTCACACAGTCATTTTACATTTCTAGATGCACTATTCACCACGGACATTAAAGACCATTTAAAAACAAAAAAAGAAAAAAATCAAACTAGTAATCTGTTTAGTGGGAACACATTTCAGTGAAGAATATAAAGAACACTATCTGTTTTCACAGCTGTAAGCTGCTGGGGAAGCCCCAGTATGTCCTGTCCTTAGCATCTCAACTCAGCTGCAAAAGGATTTATTTTGGAACATGCTGCCGCAGAATTGGCTAACTAAAACAGAGTTCTGGTTAGGCATTTTGCATATGGATTAGAAAAATGCAATCAGGGCATGATGCAGAATAGATTTCTCCATCCACACTGAGGAATCCGTGATGCGCAGAGATACATATATGTCTGTAATCCTGCAGTGTCCATGACCTCCAACCTTCTACCAAAAGGCAACTTCCTTGTCTTTACATTAAAAACTTTTTTTCCCCTTCTCCCCTCCCCTTTTTTAACTTTCATCATATAACTGCTACCCTTCATGTATGTTTTTCCCCCTTTTACATCTTCGTTTTTAGGTCGTTTATGTAAGATTGTGTACTGTCGTGTTTGCAATATTTTCTTTAAATCCACGTGCAATAACAGCAATAAAGTTAGGCAAAGTGTTAACCTGCTGTGGCTAGGCATTTAGACCAGTGCGTAGGCATTTAGACTAGTGCATTGGGTTTAAAGTCAGTGCTTTCACTGACATCCAGTCAAATAGAAAGTGGTTGTAAAGTATTTCTGAAAAACAAATCACAGCTTCCATCCCCTATTAAGATTTAAAAGGATGCAGCAGGAAAGTAAAGAAAGTTTACATTGAGACTTTTGATTTATGCGATAATTGCAGTGATTGACAAGAGTCTGAGAAAAAAGTAGCAAGCTATGGAAGTTTATAATGCACTGACATTTACAGGCAAGGATGACTGTCACAATTGTCAGAACTTCAATAAATATGTTAACTTTCTGACTTTTGCAATAATGAGATCTCTTCTACTTTCTGATATTTTGTTATCAAAACTCCATTATCTGTCATTCCCAGCCCAACATACAATAAAGCATTCACAGTGAGTCACCTTTTTAAATGTGATCCAAAAAATCTGACATTTAAGGCCTGACTAAGGTGGGCTGAACACCAGATATGCTTATTGAAGTAAAGGGAAACCTCAAAAGCTTCAGAGCTTCAATTCTGCTCCACTCTTCACATGGGCATACATCCTGGGCATACATCCTGTGCCAGATCAGAAGGAATTATGCACATAACAAAGCAGAATTTTCTTCTGCAAATCTAGGTTTGAATTTCCCCAAAGTTTAACCTATTTTTTTGTTTTGGTGATCCCTCACTCACAATGAAAATCCAGGAATAAAATCAGAAGCTTATAGAATCCCTGTAGTAGTTATACTTTCTCAAGAACAAAGCATGTAGAACAGCGCTCCAGAGGGCACTTTTCAGTTATAAACTACTTTACATACAAAGATTAGCTTAAGTGTTTCCTCTACCTTCACAGAGAACTGAGCCCTCCAAAGTTTGGTCAATCTAACTGATCAGTTGTCAAAGACTGCAAGGTTATAAATGCAGGAAAAAATATAAACACGTTTCTGCTCATGGCCACGCACAAGAGACTGTAAAGTAGATGCAGTGATAGAATACGCAAAGAGTCAGAAGAAAGCTTTCAATTTAACAGTGAGGGTATCTGATGGAGAAAGAATTGAAGTGGGTAAATGTGTCTTTTTAGAGCAAGATATGACTCCATCAGGGTTTCAGTTCTTCAAATCTGAAGGAAGAGTTAAACAGTCTAGATGACACAATCGCATGTCACAGCTTTGTGCCTCAGCCAATTTAGTGCAGAACCGTAAAACGATACTGGTCAAAGCAAGCTGCCACAACATACTGGCCGCAGAGAAGAGAATTAATTTGCAATTAATTAGATAATCTCCAAAACAATAGCAATGTTTTAGCTTTAGAGATCATGCTACAAAGGAGGAAATGTTTTACATTAGCCAAGATTAAGGACACCACAGCTCACAAATCAAATATGAAAAATTGCTTTCACGCAAGAAATGACTGCTAATCACACAGCATAACTAGAGAAGCACAGCTGAAGTGGTAAGAAAACAGAAGATAAAGTACTTCCATGCAACAACAGACCTTTCCCACCAGCTATTTCTTCCCAGGTGTCAAAAACTACTGGGGTCTGGGACCTCAGGAGAATGAACATTATGGTATCTTAGCACAATGTGGCACTTAAAAGGCCTTGAGCCATACCACTGAGCTCACTATCTGAATTTTCCCTTTCATATGGAAAGGAGATCATTTGGAAGTCATTCTTACCAAAATATCCAGGGAAATAACTTCAAAGGAAGGTTGTTTTGTTTTTTGTTTTTTTTTTTTTTAAACAAACAAACTTTCTGAACATTCTACTGGCAAACAGTAGATCTCTCCTTGAAAGAGCAGCCATGGAGGTACCATTTCTGCAAAGCCTTCCTTTCAACAGTTAAAAGGACAGAAAAATCAGCAGGTTCCTGCAATACTCTCTCATAAACACCACCCAGTGTCAAAGCTCCTTTATGCTTGGCTGCGAATATATTTGATGTCACGACTATTATCTTCATTATGGCATAGTGAAAGGTCTTCCAGAACTAGGGATAATTTTTGCAAGGTAAGATATATCAAAAGACACGTTATCCTACTTTCTCACACTAATTTGGAATTTAAAAATATGTATTCTTCTGTGCTTAAAATCTTGATCCTTCTGCCTCTAGCTCCAAGCATCTCTAAAGTGTAATAAGTCCCACTGGTCTAATTTCAGGTTACCAGCTCATTGGTTCCTGTTAACAAGACAATTTTCCCAAGCATTTTTCAAGTGTACTCATTTAATAGCATTATCATTGTCTTCCAACTGTGTTAATGGACTCCGCAAAAATACACCTTTGTAATGAATATGCCTACTCTCACCTCAGTTTTTAAACTCTTCGAAGAATTAGTTCCTTAAAGCTAAAAAAGCAATTCACGTGTCAAGTTCTGCTCCCACTGAAATCAAGAGTCCTGTTGGCCACAATATCTGTTCAATGTACTCAAGAACCACATTATAGCCAAAATTTGTGCTTTGTGCTGCAATACATTTCTCATATAGCTAATGTACAGCCTTCCTTCTGCTCAATGCACAATCCGCTGTGTGTTTGCATTCCACCAGTACAATACACCCCGAGAGACCTCCCCGACTTATTCATTTACCACCAATCCTTCTTAAAAGTCAAGAGGGAAATATATGCTCTCTCTTGTTCTGCTTGCTACTTCTAGATCAATCCCTCAGATAGCAATTTATTTATTTGCGTATTTCATCAAAACACAAAACGAAATAAGTTACTCGCTATTCATGACTTATGATGCATCTTCAGGTAAAGTAATCATACTGAATATTTTATCCAATTATAATTCACCTACTTCAATGATTTGTATCAAACAGCAGATGAGGATAGACTTTGTCTTTTGATTAAATGTTTGAATATTTGATATAACTGCAACATCAAAACACATAATCAAATAGATATTGTACTGAACAGGCAGACTTATGGTTTCATGAAATCATTGCCACAGACCAAGAGAGGACTTAATGCGAAAGTCCCAGTTGTGTGTTGTTTGTAGTCTGACACTGGAAACATTTCCTTGGAATTACGGAGTTTGAGCTGTGTCCACAGCTTGTTCTACAAAGCATTAGGACTGGAATGGGGATGTCCCACATATGGAAAGCAGTAGGATTGACACACACAGAAATATCACAAATATCGTGGAATGCAAAAACCCTTTCCCTCCAAATTACAGGCAGTATGTCTTGGTAGGTGGTGATACATCATTTTGGAAGAGGTTGCGAGTACCCAGATCTTGGGCATGGAGTTACTGTTGCATCTCACATTTACCAAATAAAAGAATTCTTCAGACTTTGAACATCCCTGAATCCCATCATCAACAGCTGAGGAAAAGCTGTCAAACAGCAAAAGGAAAAATCTTGGGAAAAGCTTAGATTCAACCTTCCAGGTGGTTCTTGTTTAAGAAAAACAGAGGTCACTAAAGTTATCACTATGCCACTCAACCAGCAGAATGGCGTGTTCCACTGGGAGCTCCTATTTCTACCATTGTCTCCTCTAATGACCTGTCACAGCTGGTCCCAGCTGAACTGGAACATTTCAGTCAAAACTTCCCCCTGCCCCCCTTAAAACTTTGCCTGGAGCGCAGATTGTATTTCTGCACAAGTTTCTTATGAAGTAGAAAAATACCAAAGCAGCTAAAAATGAGAGCACACCGAGGAGGGGTGGTTCCTGACAAGAACATCATTAGCAGAAATTACACACTGTCAGGATGGACCCAGGAGTGGAGCTCACACCGGTACAGCAGAGCAGAATAAGGAGACCAGCGAAAGTAAGTGCTTGGGAGTGCAAAGGAAGTCTCAAGTGTGGAAAGGTTTAACTGTACAACTCTTAATGAGACAGCAATGATCCTTGTCATGGCAATTTTTTCTATTTTCTTGGATTTTTTTCTTTCACTTCAGTAAATACACCATCCCACCTAGTCTGAAGAGACTGACGCACAGTTGGATAGGACTCATTAGCTGATAGCACCCAGATGCTTGACAGCATTACACAGAGCATTCAATAATGCATGTTATTGAGAGAGAGGAATGAAATTTAACAGCAATTCAGACCTTAAAAATAAGTTAAATCCTTCTATACAGTTAGATGTTTTTCCTCGCTGAATTATCTCCAAAGATATTTTTAGCGAGCCCAGCTGCAGAGGCTGGTGCAAAATATCAATACAATTTGTAAAGCAAAACCTCTGCGTGTCAATGGGCACCCGACAGAAGGAGCTGCCCTCCATTGAGGCGTATTTTTGCATAAAAGGAAGGGAGCTTGCAAAGCACTATTTTGTTTCCTTTAGAGGAAGGGAATAATAAGCACCTTCTATAGGACAGCGGAGGCCAGAATACATTCAAAGATCTTTAATTTACATCTTTAAAAGCCTCATCCGCAGGCTCTCCAGAGGGGCATCCTCCCAGGGACCCCAGTGGCTGCAGGTCTGGCATGAGGGGGCTGCCATTGCTAGGCAATACCCACCCCCCCCGACACACACACAGCCCCTCCCCAGGCTCCTCACAGCCTCCACCGGAGCTTCACCAGTTGCCAGGCAACAGCCACATAGGTATTTTCCCCGTATAATTTAAAAAAATTACCAAAAAAAGTGTAGTTATGTGTGTATATAAAATATACACAACACAACATCCCACCACAGAGAAAGGGGGAGCTGGGCCAGAGGAGGTGAGAGGAACCCACGGTCTCCGCCTCGCCCTGCACCCCAGGGGAAAGCCCTGGAAGCCTCTCTCCTCAAAACCATTTTTGGTGAAAAGTGGCCACACCATCCTGACAGGCCTCCCCTCCTTCTAAAGCGGAGGCTGAGGGTGGGTTTCGCTCTGCCATGAGGGGACAAACCCTTCCCCAGGCAGCACTGGGGCTGACAGGAGGTGGTGCGGGCGCTGCCACAGGCGCTTTATGGCGGCAAAGAGGTTCAGCCCAATGCCCCTATAAGAGGGGTATTCAAACGGGGGTGAACTCTGTAGGAAGCATCAGAAAGCTTTAAAAAAAAAAAAATGCAAAAGCAAACCCAAAGGTCCTACCCTAAACCACTTGAGGTTTAAGCTGCTTCGTTTCAAAGCTGAACAGACAGAGGCAGGCCGCTCGCCTCCCCTTTCCCTCCTTCCCCAGCCGGTCCGAGTGGGTGTGGGACAATTTCACCCACGTGCCACAGGGGAGTGGGTTTTATAAGTATGTCATGAAAATTGGACTGTAGAGCAATATTCATCTGGAGTTATCACAGTTTAGTTGTTGGGTAAACACAAGTGAGTAAACACAGTTCTTCCAGTGACAGGGAGAGGTTACAGGCCTGCATCAGTCACATCATTTCCCTCACATAGTTTACTCATAGCAAGGAAGAAGATGGCACCGCAAAGAACCTCTGGAAATAAATTTGTGCAAAACCTCCAAATCTCTGCTATGGACAAGTCCAGAAGAATCTGAATCCCCAAACCATTTCAGTATTTTACATTTGAAACAACAAGCAATGTGCTGTGTGACCTGCAGAGAAGAAAGGGGGGGGTG
>VYXH01005687.1:408705-443630 GCA_013397275.1 Burhinus bistriatus
AAATCCAGAAAAAATCTCCCACCTTTCTTCTTGGTATTTCCTGCTACATCAGGCTGCAACAGGACAGACACTTTCGAACACGAGGAACCTATTTTAGAGCTCGGGGCTCTCACTGCCGGCTGGGTGGGACGCAGCTTCCTCAGGAGGAAACTCGCCGGGCAAACCCCGCCGCCCCGGGCAGAGAGGGGTTTTACTCAGAAAACAACACGGGGTTTTGTAATTCAGTGTCCCGAACATCCACGTAAATCAGCCTAAAAGTCACAGCTTTTGTATATCTATCATGGGGCAGGATGTGAACTTGTACTTTGCTGGCAGTATTTGCATAAATTATTTTCTTTTTGTCTTAAAAATCACATCTTCAGGAAGCCTCAAAATATTTTATACCCGCTACGCCTCAGTTATTGTTCTATTCTATCTACAAGACACTTTCAAATGTGATGTTTAATAATATGTTTTTCTTGCCTCATTGTGTTTTGGTCTCAGATATTTTTCCTCATTTACTTATTAAGAGAAATAAGAGCACACAGGGAACTAGAGGGAGAAAATATCTGAAACCAAAGTTACCAGAATCTCCAGACATTGGTATTGATAAAGAACTGATATGAGATTTTAAAATACTTTGAATTTTAGGGGAAAAAAATGGTCATACTGTTACTCAGGGACAATGAGGGAACATCGAGAGTCTAATGAGAGTTAAGATATATCTGTACCACAATTTGACAATCCCTGTGTGATGCTGTTTTATTACTGGTCATCTTGTTGAAAGCTAAGATTTTTATTTTTTTTATTTTTTTTTGACCAAAGGCCTTACATTATTGTACCAATTAAATCAGTTATTTTCTTGCAATGGTAGACCATAAACAACAAAAATCAGCCTGGACACAAAACATAAATCTGTAAATTGATACCGCTGTTGTTAAAGAAATTCACATCTTTCACCCTGTTTATACACATCTACACCACTTTAGGCTCAAGCAAACCAGAAGCAGGAATACTAAAATATTTTCATAGTGCTTCCATCTCACTCAATAGGAAGGATTACTTGAAATTTCAGAAAGGTGGGCTGCAAACCTTTCAGTTTATTTATTATAGCTAGTTGAGAACCAAAATTCTGACTGAAAACCCTTCCCTGTCACCCCACTCCCTTCATAAGATTTAGAAAAGGACAGATTTTGATACGCCAGCCACAGAAAATAGAAACTTTAAATGAGAGAGTTTCTAAACTTGCCCATCTTTCTTTAAAACAAAGCGTTATTCCAACTTCAGCTGTCATTTCCAGCATTTACATAATAACGCTAATTAGAATACCATCAACTACCTTTCCAGTGCAACAACAAGTAGTTTAGTCTGTATAGAAGCATGCTGCTAATTTCAGTTTCTTCATTCACACCCACCCTAGAATTTTAAGCAAATAACTTCATTTTAAGTGGAGCTTTATGGCATTGACAAGTCATTCCAAAAGAAAGCAAAGATGCAAATCAATCACAAGATTTTTATATTTTTTTTTTTTACCTTCAGTCATATGTAAAGTTTGAATGAGAAATGCTCTAAAGCTACACAACATCTGTATTTCCATAGCTTCACATTTTTTTTTATATGAATGTTTTGACAAGCACAGTCCTTAACTATTACCATTTTTAATGACAACAGAGGTGAGGGAGGAGAAGCAGACTGCAGATGCTTATCTGTGAAAACAATTAATTGCATGCAGATGCTAAGTATTTCTCTCCTCTGGAGATTTATCATATTAGTATGTAAAACCTTCCCACAAAGGAGCGGGTACAGTGAAGGTCTGAACATCTGTGGGAAGTTCCAAATGTACCTGCTCTATATTGCCTTTAATGGGAAAAACAGCAGAACAGCTCAGGCTCAGAATATTACCTCCTCTGTTGCTCATAAATTCTGTATATTTATTGGAGCTAGGAAGTACAAAGATAATAGGGTTAGAAACATGTGCATTTTACCATTATGTGCCGAGGAAAGGACAGTCACTGATGCATGCAATTTGTTTCTAATGGGCCTTGTTGTGGAAAATTAAAACTACGGCTCTGCAAGTCTTACCAGTCAGAGGTTTCTCCATTCTATTTTTGGCCTAATTTACTAACGAAATGAGGCTTAGGCAATTACTGTACCTGTATGTCTATCAGTCCTTGTACTAACGACTTAACCTGTTGGCTAGCCTTAATAAAGTCAGCAAAAGGGTAGCAGTCTCAAAGATATTTTGTTCCCATAGGTTTAATGAAATAATGGATAACTCCATTTCAGTTACAAGCCTGTTCTTCCCTTGCTAATCCTTCAAGGTATTTCAACAGAAGATAGGACATAGTTTTACTTAGTTATCAACATTTATTTTCCTGTCTGAATATAATTATTTGTTAGTGAAGCTGTCTGTGGAGGTGCTTGTCACCACTTTGTAATTACAGCTGACTATAAAGGCATATAAATTCCAGTCTTTTAACAGTGGCCTTCCCAGGTGAATATCTATAGAGTGTTAGCCTTAGTGACTGTTGGGAGGTTTTTTTGTGTGTATGGGTTTAATTTTAACTTTTCACATTTTTCAAAACCAGTCTTTAATTTTGAGCAATTATTTGAACTGACATTTAATTTTTTAACAAATGTTTAAAAAAAAAAAAGGGTTGTGCTCTACGATAGCATTATAGCAAAAAACTAAAGATGAAACTGCTTTTGACTTGGCGCTTAAGTGATAATTTTGAAATAGTAAGTGTTCAAGGAATGCATAGCCCCTGTGCCACATTCTTTTTGAAATAAAGGCTGGTCCTGCATGCAGAATAATCAGATCTTTAGAAAGATATAACATTCCTACAAGAGTTTTTAGCTAGGACTAGAGTGAAGGAGGGAATCCCCTCTCCCCTTCCCTTCAATCCTCTTCTAGTGTTTCTTACATCACCTAATGTTTTTTGAAATATTAATCATAGTTACACACTTCAAATCCAACTTTGCATAACTCACACAACTCAACAACACTACGTGATCTACTCATTAAAAGCATGTATGAGGCTAGTCTAGCTAGATATTCTACATGCTAGAATTTTTTGAAAGAAAAAAGTCAAGGACTGTGACATATACTAAATATGTTATTATTCAAAAGAGTAACTGGGAGTAGGGAAAAAGAGGATAAATACTGCTAAGGAAGGAAGCAAGAAGTTGCTTGGCCTGATATACCACATCTAGGGGAAAAAAAGAAAAAAGCCTGCATTTCACATCACTGTCTTTTTGCGTGTTAGGTCTCCAGAGTCATCTATAAATGACATCTAAAATTGCTGTGACCATACAAGGCTGCTGGACCTAGACCGGACACAACCTAGCCCTAGCATTTCCTCTTAAATCTGCCTTCCTCCCAGACTTACTGTGCACAGCTGAGCTGACAGTTAATCAGAATTTGGGCAAGGAGCATTTGGCAGATTGCTTCTGCAGTGGGAGGCAAAACAAATGAACTCCATTTTCACAAGATCAAAGGTTTATATGTTGAAGGGAGACGCAGGCACCTTGCTAGCATGAAGAAGCAATAAAACATGAATTATTATTGCAACACATTTTGCTCTAGAACATTATATGATAGTTTGGGACTTCCCAAGTTGCAACTCATGAATAGTAAACTGTGATTGATTTGTTTTCTCCGCATCACTTCAAATCATCATCATGATACGAGCTCAACAAAGGCTGCTTTTAATGGGGTGAAGAACTACACAGTGATTTCTCAAACTAACGTGGAATAGGAAATCTGGTACGCTGCAGATATGCTAATTATGCATTTAACAAAAACATCCTTCTTAAATTATTGTGCTTTTAATAGGCAGTGTCTCTACCAGTTTTGATGTTAAACCTCAATTTCACTCCAATCCTCAAAAAGGCACATTGTCCCCACTTTCTTTTTTGTACACCATGCACATCTGCAGTTACAGATTTTATTCACTATCATGAAAAGCTAAGCGGTAGAGGACAGCATCTCATCCTAAAGTAGTTAACGCTCCCACGCATTGCACAAGAGAGCCAGGACACCCCAGTCAGGGAGGCAGACCCCAGGCAGAGGGAGAAGGATACCTAGACATTGGATATTACTGTGGAACATCCATTTCACTTCCTCTGTGACTTGATCCTGCTGATTTCCTCAAGGAAACCCAAGAGATCCGTGGCCCAACAGAAGTCAAATCCAGGTATTTCAAATCCCAGGTTAGCGTCTCAAACTGTGAACTCTTTCCTTTCCTTTAATACTATGACAGCTATGAAAAGAAAGGAATATACATATATATATAGTTATAGTTATGAAAGAAAGGAATAAAATCACAACAAAAATCCCTCGCTGGAAATGGCAATTTCTTTATGAATCTTTTCATAAAGAAAACTTCATTCTTGAGCAGGCCTGAATTGTGAGAAGACAACTATTCCATGTGAGGTGACAGCTATCATCCAATCTGCAGATGAAATAGTGATTATAAATTCTTTTTTCTCATTGACACACAGTGAATACTTCAGTATTTCTGAGTTACAGCTCTCCTGCAGAAGTCTTATCTAGGAGTTCCAAACTCTTAAGGAAGCTGAATCATCTTTAAACAGTATCTTCTCTTTTTTATGCACACAGCCCCTTTCTTCTTCTGGTCCAAAACAGCTTTGGATTTCTAATAGTTCACTCCAAATCATCATATTCTGAGTCAAGAGGTGTTTTGGTAACAAGTATTAGTTCATATAAACAAACACTATAGCATCAACAGGATGAATGAGAGACAGTGATGAAGTTAGACACTGGCATTCTTTCACAATTTTTTTTTTAATTATTTTTTAATATTGCTTTACAATACTTATTGCCAAGACTTGCCAGCTCAGGGAGGTGGACCTGCCAGAAGTGTTGCAAAACCCAGCACACAGATGTATACCATATTGTGTCAGACAGCACTTCTCAGATACCCAACATGGGTGCTACTGGTTTTAGTATGATCATCCAGACAAAACAGTTGCATACTGGCTTCTATAACTTAGTTTTCACTGTTCACTTAAAAGACTATTCTACCAGAACCTATTTCATGAAGTTTTGTTTTTAACAAAGTGTTTATCACAGTTATGTCTGAGCACTTTTCAGTAGAAATGTTAACATCTGCTATAAGATGTATTTTATATCATTGCCATATATGCAGGTTACAGGATTATCACCCTGGATAGCTATTTGCAGCAGGATTTGGCAAAACTATCTGTGGTACTAACGCTGCCACAGTATAAGTTTTGAGAAATTAGTTTTGTCTGTGTTTGCTTGTTCCATAGTTCATGTCCTGCGTGCCAAATACTGAGACCAGAGTTTAACAGTAACCATTAGTCAGGTCTTCAGCTATTCAATCTCTTGCTCTTGAACAAGGAGCTGGGCAAGGTTGGAAGAAATCCATGAGTCTTTACAGTGGAATCCAGAGTGCCGCTCCGCCCTTTTGCCTTTGAGGAGATGACCTGCCATCATAACATGATCATGATGTGGACTGGGGAATGATGATGTGCTCAATTTCTACACAAAGTCCACAAAGTTTATTTTCTGTGAAGGTGTGTACAGAAAAGCCTGCTGAACACTGACAAAATAAAGGTCTACATGCAAAGGGATTTAATTGAGAGAACATGCTTGAGTTTGGTGGCTCTATTTCAGCTCTCCCAGGGGAAGCCTCATTAACCTTTTGTCTCTGGAAAAGTTTGACTTCACCAAAATTGCACAAGTTATAAAAATACAGCTTAAGGAGCACAAACCAAAGTATTCAGTCTTTCCAGCCGTGAGGTTTGTCATTCGAATGCAAAGCAAACACACAAGAGCAGTTCAACATAGTCCCCACTGGAAACATATAATGGTTTCAGGGCTAGCAGTGTGAGCACAGGAATGCTAAAATCCTCACTTTTCATCCTCTTCTACAAAATGTTTCTGTGGCCTTAGTAAACAAGGATAAGTCACACAAAGATTTGCTCAGCATCTGCTGATAGCTCTAAGTACTCAGCATTTAAGAAAAAAAAAAAATCAGATTCTGTCTCAAAAGAAAGATCCGTTTAAGTGTCATTAATCCGGTGGTTGTTCTAACCTGACTTGATAATAATAAAAAAAGAAATGTGATAAGAAAGGGAAGTACATGTTTATCTAAGCTCCCTCCCCTATTGCAATGTGAAACGATATTGGAAAATACTCAGTTATCACCCACTGCCCCCAGGATCTAATGTAAAATTTTAATGGATTCGTGCAAGAAATTCATGGAATTCTATCTGCAGTAAAGAGCTCTTCTTCCTATTCTATCAAAGCCCATTTCAACATCAAGCAGCACAACCACCTCCCCTGGTGAATCCAATTTTGTATCTGCAATCACTGCTCCCAGATGGTGGATATTATCAGTCAGGAATCTGTTTTTAATAACAACTTGTTTGATCTGTACAGCCTATTGCAAAGAGCAGATCCCTCTGGCACAAAGTACTTTCACTAATATTTTGCAATTATCATAAAAGGGGGCTGTATAACCCCATCTCAAAAAGATTCTTCACAAGTTTAATTTAAAAGGAGCAGAAAACAAAACCAGATGCTAGTTTAGAACCAGAATAGATAGATGCCTTCCAAATCTTTTTAGCAACAGTCATGTTTAAGGGGGCGGGGGGCGTAAATAACACATCTGTAAAAATACATGCACACAACCCAGGCCACCTAAATTTTTGCCCTTCTGTTTTCTGACTATAGATACTTTTTAATCTACAGTTAGAAAACTGTAGTCTGTTTCACAGTTTCTTGTTCAGAGTAAGGACTTTAGAGTCAGCTAAATTTTTAGCATCAGGTTAAAAAAAAAATTTGGCATGAAATGCCATTAGCCTGAGCATAAGGAAGTTCTTGATTCACTCTGGCCGAGTTTTACACACCTCTGCCACAAGAGATGCGGTATGAACTTTTCCCATGCACTGAAAAATTTAAATACCACAGATTCTCCAGTTCTGGCCAACCCACTCAGGCAGATACATCTAATAAATAAAAGTGAACCAAACTTTGCTAGTTAAGCCATCATGAATTTATGTAAGAGGACTTGTCTTCCTTACTTTTTGTTAGCGGCACCTCCTTAAATGCATAATTCCATTAAAGTTTTTTTCCTGCAATATCACTATCCTTGAACACAGTAAGGTTCAAATGGAAAACAAAAAGAGTGAAATTAAAATGCGTTAAGATCCAAATATAAATGAATGAAATTAACTGTCAGCTGTCTTCAAGCACATTTTCACTGAGATGGCAACCACAATTTTTAGAATGCGTTTAGTACGTGATCAGGATTTATTAAACAAGCATAGTAACTTTTGCAGCAGCGGCAAGAAATAGAATTAATATCACCAATGTTATTTCACATTCTGATTTGGTCAATACATTGGGTCTTTTAAACACCTTTTTTCCAATATAGCATTTAATAGTAGAAAGAGATTCAGATTAAATCTCTTCCTGTGACATGTCTGAACACCTTTGGAAGAATTTAGTATAGAAAAGTAATAGAAGACTATGTTCAAGGTTTGAAGTTAGTCTGGCTCTTAGATTTACAGATGGGTGGTAACATTACTTTATCAGCACCACTGACAAATGTTGAATTCTGGAAGTCTGGATTTCTAGCCAACATATCTCCTGAACCTGTTTTTACCTGAAATGGGATAACTTTTTATGCTCCCAAAATTCACGGCACATTTGCAGCTATAAGGAGGAAGAGGGTTCCACTAGTTATAATCACTTACACCTGCTGAAAATGATCTGCATATTCTTCATAAACTCTAAAACTATAAAGACAAACAAAATTAAGATGTCGGTTGGTCCTTGTTTGTTCTTCAGATTTGTGATTCTGTATCAATGCAAGTCTGTTATTCTACTGGGTGCCGTGTAAATGAATGCATCTTTATAGACCGATCTGCATTTTGATGCCTAGGTTTTGTATTTCTATATATACATACATATATATATGCATATATTTTATATATAAATAAAATCAAAGTCAGTTCCCAATTTCGTGTTTGAAATCTAACAGCCCGAGATCAGCTTACTTTGAATTTTAATAAATCCCTTCAGGGCCACTGCAGGTTGTGAATACAGTAGACAAGTTCTTTGCACACATTTCCAGAGCTATATTCTCATTTAAGCATCCTAGATTTCCTACCCTTTGATTTGAGTATAAAAACCCTTTCTGGTTTCATTTTAGGTGAAACTCTTGATCAAAAACTAATGACAAGCAAAAGAAAACAAAAACATTTACCCTCCTATGAATCAACTCTCTATATTAAAGCATATCACATGTCAATATACAGTAATGTCTAGTGCAAAACAGGCAGCATGATAAGAATTGAAAGAATTTCATTTTCAAAAAAAAAAATCACATAAGCAGCAGTGTTCGCAGAAAATCAGATGTGTCTAGGCTGTTGATACTAACCATAAAAGGAGGGGTGCAGCGGGTGACAAGAAAGATAAATTCAAAGTATCTTCTTAATACCAAGAATTGTTAGCTAAAAGCTTTTAAGTAGGATTTTATGAAAAAAAAAAAAAGTCAAGGGGATTGCGATTTCATCTCGAAGATGATGAAAATCACTGTCCCTAGGGTACACACAACTTCACAGAGCAGTATGGAGTAGGTGGAAGGGGCTGATCATACAGAATAAAAAAGTCTATTGAGAATGTTATATACCTTCTCCACAGAGACATACATCAATGATTTTTATTTGTGACCCCTGGGTGTACGCTTCAGAGCTCTGTCATGAAGGGTTAGGGCAGCACAATGTGTGTGTTACAACATCCATATTTCTGCCTTGTTAACACAGGGATTGCCTAGAGCTCAGCTACGTCTGTGCTGTTTCCTCATGTTCTTGTGTACCCACAGTTATAGTTAAAAAAGTAAGTACTTGCAAATGTAAAATGGATGGATTTTGCATCAGTGCCTATAAATTTGGAACAGAAAAAAGAACTGGGTTTTGGGATACACATAGCTTCATTGCCAGTTACCTCCTCTACTTCAAAGGGACACCATCTCCTCCACTTCACAAAGACATGCAATCTGTGGAACAAACAGGGAACTTGCGCAGCTTTCCATCACACAGCCCTGCTGATCGGTTCCCTCAGTCACCCCTCTCACTTAGGAGAGCAATGGAAAGCAAGAAAGCCACTTAATTAAGAGTAGGTTTCCAATGGCCATAGCATTAGGTAATCTTAATGCTCAAGTGGTAACATTACTCATCTTTCCAGGAGCTTACTAATGTATATGAATCCTTGAAAGAATTGTGTGTTTCTATTCCAGACTTTTAATGAAAGACTGTTAGGTGAAATCCAGCCAACTCATTTCCCAGTATGATAAAAGCTTATGAAATACTCAATTTTTATTATGTGATGATACCTTTTATAAAAAAGCTTAGCAAAACAACAGTAACCACTAAAACAACCCCTTAAGAGAAGCTCAAATCTATACCTAGTAAAAGGGTTTATAATTATTGCAGTATTCATCAAAACCAATCAATTAAATAAATGAATTACAAACACAGAAGGTTCAGCTCTTATGGAGTTTTTCTTTATAGTTAGCCCAGAACTGACAGAATTGGGCACATTCATTAAGACTCTTCCAAACTGTGAAGGATAAATTCCTCTCATGGGTGAAGTCATGGCAGACGATTCTCAGCTGGATAGTTTTCATTTTTCATATTGATATTTGTTGTGTTCAGGGGACATTAACAGCACAGCACGAAAGGATGGAAAAAACCCTGAGACCACCACTACTAATAGTATCTAACTGATTTAAAAAATTGGTTACAGCTCATGTGTATATATATAAAAATATATATACATAAAAATAACGTGGGTTTGGGTAATCCTTTTGGTTAAAGAAGAGGGGTGAGGGGGCAAGAAATGCAGGGAGAATCAGGGATGCCACAGCATACAAAAAGGAAGATGGGGAACTATGCTCCTAAAGCTCATCAGAAGCCTTTGCTGCAGAAGAACGTGCTCACACAAAAATTATCTGACCAGCCTCATCCACAATTCATTAAGGAGAACAAATAGACCCACAATGAGAAAGATTCTGAGACGCGGTGAGAGAAGAGAGTTTCACTGCTTCTCCCAGCATATGTATTAATTCAGGGAAAGTTACCCCCATCCCCAATTAAAAGCTTACCAGATTCACATTTCATGCACCATTCTCCCTTTAAATTTTTTTAACAGATGGTCACAGTAAGAAGCCACATTAATTCTATTGATAAAATAAAGCTTTATTGGAGGTAAGAAAAATATTTTTCCAACCACTTTTCTACAGAACTGAGCAGCCACACAAACAAGTATAAAGGGAGCTGGAGATCTCTGTGCTTGCAGGTTTCTGGAGTTATTTTTGTGACCCAAACTCAAATGTGGTCTTTGGATTAGAAGACAGAAATGGGATCAAGAACTGGATAATAATTTTCACGGCTCAGTGGATTTGCTGTGCACCACTGGTCAAATCTCTTAACCACTTTGGGCCTCACTTACTTGTATAACGGGGTTGATAACACTCCATAACCCTTACTATGCCATCATAAACCATAATTAAGGCACTGTAAGATCCCCATAGTAAGGCACTTGGAGGAAATGCAAACTATATGGTTACTTGTCTAATGACATCAGAGTCCTCAGCATTTACTGTCATTACTGATGTCTGTTAGGAATCTGACCCCACAGGTTTAGGCTTTTAGAGCTCTAAAGCCACCGAGACACCATGACAGGCTTCGTAGTGGTGACTTGCCTGATCACAGCAACAAAGCAGTAAAGTTTTGGTGCAGAGCAACAGAAATTAGTCACAGGTCCCCATCACAGGATTTGTGTCTGATTCCCCAGCTGAAAACATTGCACAGGTGCCTTGCATTGGCAGAGTTCTGGTGCTTTACTGGGCACAGCATAATTTCAGGCAACTTTGACAAGACGTTGCACAATGCACACTTTTTCAATCAAGCAAACTCTATTTCTTTGTTTTAGATCAAATCGTTTGAATCAACATGCTTCAAAATTTTATAAACTTCTTCAGATTATGAATGCAAAAGATAGACTTCTGAATGTGTGATTCCACTGTGAAAGGTACCCAAAAATATAAAAGTATAAGAGACCTCCTGTACCGATTTAGCTTTGAAAATACTGTTAAACTGGCAAAAGAAAGCCTAATGTGAAAACAGTAGTTTCTCTCAATATATGACGACACAGTTCGGACTTGATCAAGAAGCAGCTAGAGTAAAAATACTGTGACCCTTTTGGAGTGATATCCCCTGGTTACACTGCAAGCTCTACTTTGGTTTTGTGTAGTCCATTTGCTGAGAGAGAACAAATAATTCCTGTATAATGACACAGAGACCTAAAATGTTATCTTCAGGGGGTGGGGGTGCGCTGTGCAGTCTAATGCTGTTGCATATTTGGTTTGGTTTTGTTGTTTGGGTTTTTTTTTTAAAAAAAAAAACACACATTTTTTTCTTTCTGAGTTTTCTCTAAAATTCAAGAGTACTCAGACCCCCGCAAAGTTTGACTTACACCTTGACAAAACAACAAAGAGGACTATGAGCTTGTCTAGTTCAGCAGCATTTTCCAGCCTGCTAGCATCCCTTCGTGCCGATCTACCAGCCTCTCCTAGATTTGTACCAATCAAGTGTCTGAAGGAGAACAGACCTAGAGTACTTCCAGAGCAGGCTCATCCTCCACTATCACAGGTGTCCGAGCTCCTGAGCTATTTTCCTTCTTTTCCATGTTGCTGAGGGTTAGGAGTGGCAGAGGTAGAGCTGACTGTGTGCGTGAAAGTCCTTCGGAAATCTGGGTCAACAAGGAAAGAGTAACTACTCTCTAACTTATGGGACATGCAAAGGCAAACCACCTCTGCTCCCAGCACACATCTACCCCTGGGGAAAAATATGGTTTGACTGATCAAACTGATGGTATTTAAAACCCTTGCTCTACCATCACCACACCCCTGAGAGAAGCCAGCCAATACTATCAAGACAGGAAGGGGCTATTTTCCATGAAAATATCAAAACTATCAAAAAAAACCAGTTCTCAGCTGGCGGCACAGAAAGGCTGCTTGCATTTTTCTGACAGTTTTTAAGAAAGAATTCACAGTTTAGGGTCCCAAAATAACTTTAATCCCATGCACATTTAAAAAAAAAAAATCCCAATGCTATGACAACATAGAAGAGTTAGCAAGAGATAAGCAAATTTTGTTTAATATATTTTCACGAGAGCAGAACACATTGCTACACCACATTCAATATAGCCAACTCCACACATTTTTAAACCATGAGCAAAGCCATGAAGATTAGATTACTTTTCTTCCCCTTTTATTTAAAACTGAGATTCCCATGGTTCCAGAAGCTTGAATTTTAGTAAAAACAGCAAGTGCTGCTAGACTCCCACCACTGCAATCAGCTTAACTGCCAAGGAACGTAAAGCAATGCAGTCCCAGACACTTTCCCCTCTGTTCAGTTAAGTTCACTTCTGCGACTGCCTGCTGCCTTTTTTTAAAGTTGAGTTATTGCACCAAGTCCTGAGCTGGCTACCTGCTATCAGTGTAAAAATAGCAATAGTGTTTCCTAGGTACTGACAGATATAACGTAACACTCATTTCTTCAAGAAAACAAAGTGTTACCCCATCTTGCCGAAGACCAGGTAATGCACCACTGGTTTAAATGACATGTTCAAGGTCACAGAAAAATAAGCACGTAAGAGTTTGAGTCTACCCAGCCCAGTGCTTCCACTAGATGATCAACTCTGATCTGCTGACACTGATGTCTTAATTAGAACTTGTATCGCTTCAGTTTACTCAGCTGTATGCTTTCTCTAACTATTATTTTGAAATAAACAGTTATAGAAAGATCCAAACCAAGAAAAGATGCAGCATTAAAATTTATTGCTTTTGACCAGAAGCATCAATATCCATTTTACTGCAGTGGGGATCCCACTAGATCCCACATAATGTTCATTGTCACTGGCTGTCATTTTAAATCCCTTTTGCTGGCAGAGCCCATCAGTTTAGCAGTTGATATATAGCTGTTGGAGATTGTTTGACATTTGCTGCTTCAACCTTGACTCTTTAAATAAAAGAATAATTCTTTTCATACCACTGAGATGGTTCCTCCAGGTAGTACAGGAATCAGTAAAGCTATCTAAATACATTCTTCAGTCTTGGCATGATCTGGTTTAACCACATTTTTTAAAAGGAAGAAAAAAAGAAGAAAAGAAAGAAAGAACTTACAACAAGGCTGATTCCTTAGCCAGGAAAAAAAACACATGGATTTATTTTATGACTGTAGGCTAAAGTCATATTAATTTTGTTCAAATTGTGGTATATGCTGGTACTAGAAGGAATTACTGCAAAAGGTTCAAATCCTAAATCAAGCACTGCTTCAAATAAGGTCATTGGTGACAGGAGGAAATATTATGAAGATGTGTAACCCTGACTGATACACACACATAATAGGAAAGGATTGGACCTGCACCAGCACGGCAGAGGTGACCAGTACTAAATTGCCTACAACAATGTAATTGTCAAGTGACATTACTCAGATTTTAAAACAGAATCTGCTGAAACTTCACAATTTTTCACATTTCATGAGAGTTGCAGTGAAGGCTTCATTCGCTGTAAATGAATTCTGCTTGTGACATCAAGTCTGACCTTCCATTCCTCTTCCATATCTTTCTGTACACATTATGCCATTAATCTCCAAAGCATCATCTCCACTCTACATGTGTTATTTGATGTTGCTACAATAACGCAGAGCACTTAGTTTCATCATCCCAGCATAACTAAATTTTGAAATGCTGGAGGAAGAAGTTGTGATTTAGTAATATGTATTAATACTTATATTAAAGTTTTCGGTCACAGTTGTTAAGATATTACATTGAAAACTTAGATTTTCCTCCCAGAAGCCAACAGCTCTGAATTTACAGTAGTACAGCAAAGGCTACACAAAAAAAACCCAACCCCCATTTACTTCCATTCATGGTCACAGGGCAAATTCGACAGATAGTTTCACATACCCACCATTCAGACTGTAAGATAATTTCCATTTACCATATGCTAGATAACACTCAAGGAAATCGCACTTCTCAAACTGAACTCAGCCTTTACTAGAAGGACTCACGGATATGCCACAATCACAACTGCTCACTTCCAAGCCTCACCTACACAGATTGACACCCTAGGCACAGCATAACCTGATGCATTGACTCAGTTAGGATTGCTGAGTCCACTGGAAAATATTTTACTCCGAGAACAGAAACACAGTAAAAATCTAATTAGACTGTCCAATCAGCCCTTAAACTTACTTTTGTTTTAAAGCATGAGACATTTGGATTTTTACATGAAGCAAAAACAATTAGAAAATCCTCCTCTGAAGTCAAGTTCTGGCTACAGCTTATGCTGAGGCAGCAAAACATCTCTGGTCTCAAGAGGCAGCCCAATACCTAGAGAGAGCTAGACCACAAGCTAAAGACTTTTAGACATTGTTAGAAAACATATAAGGTACTTTCTGGAGTCTGAGATTTGGTTGAGCTGTCCAGACAGACATAACTGGTATTTCACGGAACACAATTGTCTTCAATTTTAGAGTTATAAAGACTGATTTTAAAAAAAAATAAAAATAAATGTCCTCCTATCAGTAGACAGTATAACATTTCAGCTCTGTATACCTGAGGATCCTCTCTGTGATTTATTGAGCCTATGATCAAAGTCATTATCCTCTAGCACAGAAAGGAAGTGAAATAGATAACATATAGTATAACACAAGGAAATTCTTAAAGACCTTTGTTTCAGTAAAGAGAGTTTTAAAGTCTTAGAAAATTGGAAACATAAGCAACGTATTACCAAAAAGAAGAGTCCCTATTCTCATGAGTATTATACAAACCAATAGCTTCCTAATATTCTTTCTCACTTAATTAATAAAGTTGCTACAGTGCAGTGCAATATTATTTAAACTGAGACTGTTTGTGATACTCTGTTTTCTAAGTTTAGGATTTCAGAGTTGAAAATGCTCTGAAGACATTTTTTATTGGGTAGGATGAAGAAGAAAGGTAGTTCAGGGGTTACTGAGGACACTACGCCCTGTTTGCTTGGACACTTTTTATGACCATCTTCCTTACTAGTGAACAGGGGCAAGAAATTTAAATCGGATGTAATTGCATTTATGCAGACAAAAGCATCCTGAGCTACAAACAAAATACTTGGCCTAAGCATAACTGTTTTGGCATGCTAGAGATTTCATCAGCTCACTGCAGTAACGTACCCAGCCCACGTCTGCATACACAAATGATCTTGCAGGTCAGTCAGTAGAGTCAGCCTTGCCTCTGACCTCTCTCATTTGCAAGTCATCGAAAGAGTCAATCTGGCATCAGCCATGAGTTTCTGGGTTCTCTCTCTTCTTTGCCTGATGCGAGCAGGGGTTTAATGAGATGCTGTTTGTTGCTTTGAGGATGAACTATATCACATCCTACGTCATCTTGACCTGAGCTGAAACTGCCTTCCAGCTGCCGCTCCCCACAGCTAGCTTGCTTTGACTCCACCTAAACACAGGCAAGAAACATACCGTTGAGAGGAATGCCTCCCCCCCCCCACACATTACGGTGGGAAAGTTCCATGCGGCAGGCAACACAGCAAACTCTTCCTTAATTTTAAGTGTCCAAACATCAAATAGCATTTGTACAAAAAGAAAGGTAGTGAGCAAGATGGCGGCTGATGCACATAGGCAGTATTCCTACAGTGAAGGGCTACAGTTCTCCAAACAAGCAAGCGTCTCCAGCCCTGAATAGGCTGCCAACACAGCTTATCCGATCCCCAGCTTGCATTTGTCTCCCAGCAAAGCTGGCATATCACTTTCTGAAACAGGCTCCATACCTTTATAACATGAGCTGCAGTATTTATAGCCAGATGATTATGCATTCCTCCTGGAGGCTTGGGGAAGGAGTCCAAGCACTGGAAGCCAATGCAATAGCTTTCTCTTTTGGACTTTTAACACCTATTGCTTAAGGGATGTATGCTTTCTATCCACATTCTGAGAAAGAACTTTGGAAAAATTCAGAAATCACTTCTGCAGCTGCTGAAGGCGGAGCTTTTTGACCAGTGAAGCAATTGCAAGTCCATGAGGGAAGAGGCAGGCACAGGCAACATTGCCAGGTTGCCAGACTTCAGCAAATTGGTTGAAAAGCTCCATTTTGCAGTCTTCTGGGGGATCAGTTTCACACATGGAAGGGCTAATATCTTCTGCAGAGAGCTCCATTTTTCCTCAACTTCGCTCTACATACAAATAAAAACCACTTGGCAGGATTGTGGTCTAGATCATGGCACACAAGGGGGACTCCATCCACTGCTGGGGATCATCTTCTGGAGAGTAGGACTTTGGAAGCGGACCAGCTCTTCTCCAGGGTTATCCACTACAGAAATTTAATCCTATTGTCTTTCAGTAGAGATTTGTATCTTACTTAGCTTCAGATAAAAAACTCTATATTCTTGACACTAAATAATACTTCAAAACATACTTGCATTTCTAAAATTGATGCACAGCTGTACCCTGTTGGCTCCAGTGAGCACAATGCACATGAAATTCAGGAAGCTGGACTCAGCTTCACCTCACGTGAAACTAGATTGTGTGATGGACAATGAGAGAAGATACTTAAGCTAATGCAGAAAAACAGGTGCAGTTTCTGAAGCAACCTCAAATTATTTAGGCCAATTTTCCTATTTTAAAAGATAAGAGAACTCTAATTGCTATTGCAAATAGAAGTCCTCGTGGTGAAGCAACGAGCTCTAACAGACCTCTCAGACAAAATTTAAGGCTTTAAATGGACGAGCTACAGAAGAGGTAAAGTCCGCAACTGCACCTAAACAGCAGTACTGGCAGAAGACTAAGGGAACACTTAAAATGTTTTCAGGACAGAAAAAAATAGATGTGACTGCTGATTTAAAGTCCCTTTTATGGCTACATTTATTCTACATTTATTGCCATAGTCTAGGTAATGTCTAAGCTTGCTGTACTGCATGAGCCTCAGGCCTCTCTTCCCCTCAACTTCAAACAGGGAATTTATTACAGAAAGAAGTACGGCTTTGGCCCAAAAAAGTACACACAGAATACTGCTAGCTGTGAACAGCCCTAAACACAAAATGCTCACAGTATAGTGCTTTAAAAAGCCAACCCAACAGAGCTAATAAGCAACCATCTTAGTTATTGAAAACACTTGACAGTACATTTCTTCTCTACGAAGCTGCAGATATTTTCAAATCACTGATGTCATAATGTGGAAGAAAAAAATATAATCTGATAGCCCAACAGAGGTCAGATGCTTTGCTGGTGTCAACAGGTCCCTAACTCTTTCTATGCATCTGGTAGAACCTTTATTAATGGGAGATCAAATGGATTTCAAGTTCACAGGATCGAAAAACAGGAATAAATGTTGTAGCATGTCTAGGGACCAGGCTTCCTTTCAAGCCAGCGACAGATGAAGCAGGCTGGCTTTAGTATCTTAAAGGGTCAGGGATAAAATGAGCCCTTAGCAGCTGGAGAGGAGTCCCAGTGCAGATGATGTTTTTAACCTCTGCTGTAAGCTTCCAATAGAATAAAGCAGGAGATGATAAAAATGAGTATGTAACGAGCGACTGTGCCTTGATGGCTCAAGATAGACTTGACACTGCCAGGACAGCCATATCAGCCTGAAACTGTGCCAGCTCTATTAGGGAGCATAAGCCATATTACATTCAATGTCAAAAAGGAAACAAAATAGAGATGTGCTCCGGATAGCAGCTATGGTGAAAAATACAGATAAAGAGCACTCTGCATTCAGCTTTAATCTGAGCTTTTCACTTTGCCTAGCTTGGTTACAACTTGGATCCCACAAAATTGAGAGGATTTAATGCAATACCTTATTCTTGTAATTCCTTTTAATCAAAGCAATGAAAAAAAAAAGTCTAGTTCTTTAAAAACTAATCTTTTCATACCTGCCACACTCCAACCAAGAGAAAGTTATTTCTTTCAAGTACTTCATGCCTGCTACGTCTTGACTCCTATTCTTCAAGACTAGTTAAACTTGCAACATCTATAAAATAGGATGGAGATAGTGACACTAGTACTGTTCATATTTAGGCTTTGCAGAGTTCAGAGTTTGTTTACTGGGGAAAAAAAAATCTCAGTATTTAGAATTGATACTTATTTGGGCTGCTGATGTTTATTGTACGTTAATTTATTGTTAGATTCAACTTTTCCCTACTGTCTATAGGTGCTTCTTTGCCATCACACCCCATCATGCTGCCTCTTGAGTTCTGGTTTCTCCCTCTAATCCTCTTCATTGCACTCCTGCCTTGCCACAAGGCCACCTCTGCCTCCCTGCTTCACTACAGTGACTTTCTGGCCACTCTCCATATGCCTGTGGACCAGAACATCCAACTGATGGGTCTAGGAAAGGAAAGCAGAAGTCAGCACTGCAAGTTTCTGGCTGCAGAGAGAAGAAGCTGAAATCAGTTGAAAGGAAAAGACCCGCATGAGGAATAAAAAGCCAGCAAGCACATCAATAGATTGTTTTTTTTCCAGTTATTGATTAAAATATGCATATATTTAGCCTACCAATATCACACAGGCTCCACATATAACCAGAAAAATCTCATTCTTTCCAATTTCAGTCTGGCATGAGTTAAAATTTGTGCAAATTAATCACCCCAGAAATAATAATGCCATGACAGCAGTTAAAGGATAAGAATTAGAAAGCCTCAGTGTGGTGTTCCACCACAGCACAAGCTCAAAGCCAATGGAAATACCAGAGAAACAAGTTAGACTTCCTCCCGCTGCTGTTTACTTCTATAATTGTTTTCCCAGAGTCACAACATGATGAGGATATTTACAAACACGGTGCTTGAGAGCAGATAGAGACCCTTCATTCCCTGCTCTGATTCCAGAGTAAAGCAGCACTGCCTGGAGCATGCCTGGCCCAGCATCAGCTATTTTCTACACTCTTGGTCACGTCCTCACCTACCATATCACCATCAGACAAAAAACAGACTAGACATCTTATTAGGTTCTTGATATTTTAATAGTGTCATAGGTAACTCAGGCTATTCTCCAAGTTTAAAAAGTCACACAATAACACACATATCCCCCCCTTGTCAGTATATTAGAAAGTAGCAACAAACTATGCCACTAAACACTCAGATTTCTATCAGGACTCCCAGGGATCCCTATAACTGGAAGGTAATCCAGTACCCAATCTATTGAAGTTACTTTCCCATACCATTATCTTCCCTCAAGATATGATAGGGGAAAGCACAGCCCATTGTCCCTGTGCTCCTTGTGCTTTCCCAAACTTCTTTTGCAACCATTTCTTCTAGTAGGTTACTAACACAAGGCGACTGCTGAGTATCAGATACACAGTTCATCCCTATTTTGGAGATGCAAGTGTCTTCTACTGCAAGTGGAATGGAATTACATGAGAAGGGGCTTATGAAAGACTAAATCCCATCTCTAGAGGGGCAACGAGCCTGTGGGCAGGCACAGCACCATCCAAACAGATGGGCACAAGCACAGGCAGCCAAGAGACTGTACACACATGAAGTCTGATGGCTGCAAGCAGGATTTCCAACCAAGCTCACCAGAAAGGCTGCCCACTCAGAAGCAGCATGCCTCTGCTTCAGAGGATATTATCCTCGGTAACGTATCCTTAACTTCAGTTCATTTCTGCAGCCACGTGAAGCGATGCCTGACCTTTGCAGATTAAGAGAAGCAGGCTCGGATAGAGAGAGGTGTTTTAATGCAGTGATCGCACTGTATGGGCTCTCTGCTCAAATCCCTACAGAAGAGGCTAACACTAACTGTTGTTTCTGTAATAGTTTCATCAAAATCAGCACACAGCACCACAGCCAACTTTGATAACACTTCCATATCCATTCACACAGCAAGAAAAATGGGGAGAAAGGAGAGGAGCTATTTTGCAGGATGTGAAAATGGAGCCTGTAGCAGTGACGTACTGCAGAACTTGTTATTTTCTCTGTAGAAATATTTCACGTCATGCCTCTGACCCGTGAAAATAGTTTAACAGGAAACATTCCAAACTGATTTTTACAGTGATTTTTTTTTCCCCCTCAGGACTGAAGTATGAAAGTAACCAGACAATTTGTGCAGTTTCTGGTAAAAGAGCTGAAATAAAAAAGCCACTATTAAACAGCTTTATAGTAACTACAGTATGCTGGAATCATCACAGGTATATTAGTATAATACCACTGCCTTCCACTTGCCTCAGTCCAAGAGTGATAAAGATAAACTGGAAAAAGTTACCCCAGCAATTGCCTGAATTGGCGACCAGTATATTTACATGCTGCACTATGAATTTGTGTGTTTTATTGAAGGAATATCATTTAAATACACACACGTATATTTCACATATACATTGCCCAGTGCCTTTCTCTACCTGCTGTACCGTTTTTATTTTATAGGTATCTTTACAGTCCAAGGAGCACAGCGCTAATTTATGTGCTGCATCCTGCAGAGCAGAGCGTCAGCGGGAAGCTTGCTCTGTGATTGCCATCTTGTGGCCACAGAAACCTGTCCTCCTCCTTGTTTACCGCTCCAAAAGAAATCCATCTTGGAAAAGGTAACCTTTCTGCTATTCCTTGAGCTGTAAGGGATAATTAAGGGCTTTGGCTGTCAAAAAGACAGGTTGCGGTGTCCTAGTGAACAGCTCAAGCAAACCCCCCAGCCCTGTGCACCTCAATATTGGTGAGAGAGGATGAAGGTGAGCTGCTCCCAAGCCTCTGCCCCATGGCCTGTGCAGCAGGGGCAGGAGCTGACTCTGCTTTCCAGAGGACATGTCAACTGTCTGGTCGTTACCATTAATGATACCCTGAAAGTCATCATTTGATGAGTCATTAAGTACAGCTGAGGTCACATTCCAAGTCACTACAAGAAATTAATTCAGCAGTTTTGACAATGAGATCCTTTAACCTTGTTTCATCCCAACTGGGAAAATGTACATATACTGTTTTGAGTGTCATTTAGCATCTGTTGATTGAAAAAATACTAAATACTCACTATTTTGGATGAACATATAGATTGCATTCAAAAATACATCTCTAAATATATAAATTTCAGAATATATTGGCTAGGATTCATACACTGCTACACAGCATAACCACACACACACAAAAAAATCATTTTATTAAAATTAACATCCATAGAATGTCTTGCCAGGAGTTTAGGGTATTTCATGTACCGAGACACCACAAATCTGAAACCAAATGAGATTTTTCTGCTGTGGTTATAAAATTTATCATGCAAAACATCATTTTATCCATGCCACCAACTGAGTATTTTGATCCTTGCTCTCAGACTCATTGTGTAGTTTAGCGCATCTCCAGCATGAAATATGAATACATTGTAATTCTGACAACCACAAAACCCAGAGGCAGAAGCTTGGAAGGGTTCCCAGTAAGAACTGCGAGGGAGAGAAATCGCCAAAACTCTGTAATGCTCATTAAAGGGACAAAAGTAATTCAGTCTTAAATTTCAGTAACAGGTTTCAACTGAAAGGAAGCCTTAAGGCTTCCCATATAAGAGTCAAAAGGCTAAACAAACAAAAAAACCCACACAAACCCAACAACTACTTCTCTCTTGGAAGTTCCCCTCTAGATTGGACACCGTTCTAGATACCAAAGTTTGCTGATCCCTTTTATGGTGTTTGGTCTTTTCTGAAAGCATTGACCTTACCCACCTGCAAGAGATTTTTATTTTAAGAATTCTTATTTTCATATGTGCTGGCAGGTGCTACACAGAAAGAATAGTTAAAAACCAACAACAAAACAGCACACTTATATCCTAATGACTCATTGTATGAGAAGTGACACATGCAGATAACAGATACCTGTTACCTTTCTTCTCAGCTCATCTAAGAGCTGTTCTACCACAATTCTTCTGTCCTCTAGAGCTGCTCTAATTTTGTCCAACTGTGCCAGTTCTTGTAATAAATTACAGCACCCACATGTCTTACCCCATCTATGTGGCTACAGCAAAATACCCCACAGTGACTATACCACTATGGCCATAGCAAAATAGCACAAGACACATTTCCCTGTTTCATCCTCATCCTGGGAAATTTTAGCCTGTCCTTTTCCAAAGAAGTGACAGGAGAAAAAGAAACCCCTTTCAATGGTGTAGAACCCTTTCAGCCAGGGAATGGCATTTGCAGTCTCACAGCACAGATCAATATGTAAGTCCTTTCAGAAAGAAAAAAAAAAAAATTAATTATTCCAAGACACACACACAAAGAATAGACTCATTGGTTTAATTATTTTGGGGGAGATCAGTTATTTGTTTTTTTTTTTTTTAAAAAAAACCAACCAAACAACAACCCAAAAATGCAAACCACACTTTAGGTAGAGCTCGTTCTCTTGAGATCAGCACTAATCCACCAAGCACAAACCAGGAGGGCATTAGTTCTTCAGGCTCACCCTCCTTTACCTGCTTCATAACCAGGAGGGTGCAAATTCTACAGTTAAGCCTATTGCAAATTGCAAATAGAGTAAGTATTACACGCACACAAAACCGCACAGACTTGCCTCCTCACTTCAGGAACTGCCTCGCTGCCTCTCAGCCTCCCCTTCCCAAACAACCCTCTTCACCACCGAGATGACCAGAGGACATGGAGACCTCAGGTTCCCCTCTCCTTTTCTCAGCACACACATCTGGACGAAGGTCACAAATGAGAAACACAAAGCCTGCCATTTTTTCCCCATCTTTTTCTAAAGCTCCTGTGTAAGCGATGAGAACATCTAGAGTGGTTTGCAGCACAAGCTGCTCTGTATTCATCTTCCTCGTGATGTTTGCAGCTTCGACGGCCAGCCAAACCCACCCAATTAGTACATCTCTTTCCTACAGCACAAATACTCCATAACTTTCAGATCAGGCTGAACTGGTTTGCAGACAAAGGCAGCAGAACATTAGGTGTGAATTTGGCTCATTGTGAAAAATGGAACTTCGATTGTAACAAAACAAAAAAAAAAAAAAGCTTTTTAGTACATTAGATAAAAGTGAAGAAAAGCTGTATTAAGAAAGGCAACTAGTAACAGATGTAATCAAAAAAGCCACTCGCAATTCTACACCAGATCCATCTACAGCTGTGCCTCAGGAATCCAGAGCCACAGCCACAAAGGGCAGGGAGCAGCCGGGGCTGTCCCCGAGCTCCGGCTCCCTGCACCCATCGTAGCCCCCAGCTCTGCTCAAGCAGCCGCTATCTCTACTGCAGTAATTCCTTGAAAAACAATGTGGGGTACTGTTTTAAGCTTTAAAGCTTTTTTGGGTGGTTTTTTTTTTTTTTTTTAAAGTGACCTAAAACAAAGAACTTCTTACAGCAGTCAGAACTCGGATCCACTGGCCAAGAGAACGAAATTAAAAGGAGGCTATAAACACGTCCACGCATCCTTGCGGAGCAGGCTCTTTCCTCCAGCCTTGGCCATTGCCACAGCCTCCCCCTCAGCCACTCTGGTTCTTCAGAAACAGCCTCTTTCCGTCCCCCGAGAGGACCAGCAGCACCCTACCCCTTCCAGCATCAGCTGTCCCTGCAGATCCCCTCTCCCTCCCCAGGGAAGCTGCTCCCAGGGCTCAGCCTGCTCCTTCTCCCCTGGCGCAACCCTGGGAAAGCAAAGACAATCTTCCCCCCTCCTGCCCAGTCACTCCCTTCCTAAGGGAAAATAAACACACAGACTGCAAAGCAAATAAAGCAGGTATCTTCCATCAAAGCCCCATTCAGAAAGGTCCCTTCAGTTCAAGAAAACCAAGGGCTCTGAGGAGAAAGTCATAATTAAAATGTAAAAAACAAACTTTGGAGGCTGCGGACAGCTGGAATCAGAGCAAACATCACCCTCCGGCCTCACATTCGCTTTATCCCCAAGGAACAGAGATCCTGCAATTATATCCCAGTCTTTTAGCAACAGAGCACCAAGGGGCCAGAAACAGAGCGTTGCAAGAGAGGCACTTTGGTGAATCCCAGCCCCAATTACAATAGGGACAATACAGCGTCTGGAGGATTTACCCCACGTAAGCGGTGAACACATTAACAATTCAAGCAATGAGCATTGTTTAAACAAGATAACATGAAGGTTTCCCTCTGGGGGACTACACAAATCATAAGCTGCCTTTCCCAACGACATTCAAAATGCAATAATAAAACTTCTATCAAAGAAAGATAAACACTGAAATAGGATTAGCAGTGTCCAGTACTTTGACACATGTGTTCCAAAATTAACATAAGCAGCAGGAACAGTAAAAGAAATCCTGAATACACAGATATAAACATATTTTTTTCTTTTAATTTCAAGAGGCCCAGAAACACAAAAAAATGAGTCTTTTCATCTAGATCTCCCCTTCCAAGTGCGACCTCAAAGACAGATTAGCAAGAGGTTAAGGTGTGTTAATTTTGTGTACAATTTCCTTGGAAATCTTATTCCACTCTTGTACAAGCCAGCCCAGCACATGATTTCAGCTGTTACTGGGATTCAGGGCAAAGACTGGTCACAAACACCTTGCGTGGCCCATCATCCCGATTGTTATTTAGCAACTGCTGCTTGCAGGGAGCACACTTCCACACCACCCGGCTGCGGGGAGAACCAGGTGAGGCCACACATGGTGAAATCTCAGTGACCTGGTCATGTGTGTAATTCCAGTGAACACATTGAACCCTCTCATGTAAAATCTTACAAGAGGTTTCACAGAAGATGCAATTCAATTGTCCTGTAGGTGCCTTCAATGGCATCTTTGAAGCCAGATTTATCCCTTGGCCAAACTGACTAGCCCTGGTGCTGTCACAGGGATGGAGGACAGCCCAACTGGGGCTGGTTCAGACCAAGACACTTGGGCCACACCATCCCGCAGCCGCAGCAGATAAAATGAACCGTCCTCCACAGCTCCCAGCGTCTCTGTCCAATGCAGAAGGAGCCTGGGCAGCTGTCTTGGACTAGACACCTAAAGGAAAGCACCAAATTTACTATTAGTTTGGTTTGAAGGGAAAGACAGAAACGAAAGATCTTCCCTAATGAACTTCAAGTACTCCGTCAGTGATGTGTACTGTTGCTACTGGTGACGCATCCTGCCAAACAAAGTATTTATTTTACTTGGCTTTTTGTGTGCGTGACCAGTTTGTTTCTGCAAGTCTTTGACACATCGACGTAAGAGAAAAACTGGAGTGCTTGAAAGCCAGGTGCTTGTTATTGTAAATCACCAAAAGCAGCAGTCAACTTGAAATTACTTTAAGTCTTTTTTTTTCTGATCACAGCATCCATAATACCACCTGATAATGTTCTCTCTGATCAGCTTTTTGACTGCTACGACTTCAAATTACCACAAATTCAGTATTGGCGTAGGATCAAGGTCTATGCTGAATTTGGCTAGCTAGTTTAAATTGCAACTACCCTGTCGTGACTATATTAAATTCCAATGGACGGGGCTGTTACCAGTTTCACTTACATATCCCAGAAGTTATTAAAAATATTTTTCCTCTCAGATATAAGCTTCATAAAGAGTAAACACCATTCTTAAAATACAAATTAACACAGCTAAAGTTTATGTATTTGTACAGATATGGCTAATCCATCCATGTCTAACGTGGTGGAAGTAAAGCATTGCATGTACTTTCCTCCCAAGTAACAGGTGATAGGACAAGAGGAAACGGCCTCAAGTTGCACCAGGGGAGGTTTAGGATGGATAGTAGGAAAAATCTCTTCACCGAAAGGGTTATCAAGCATTGGAACAGGCTGCCCATGGAAGTGGTGGAAGCGCCATCCCTGGAGGTGTTTAACAGCCGGGCAGACGTGGTGCTGACGGATGTGGGTTAGCGGTGGTTTGGGCAGTGTTGGGCTGATGGTGGGACTCGATCTTAAAGGTCTCTTCCAACCTAGGTGATTCTATTCTACAAGGGTTAAAAATTCAGAATACGAAACTGTGAAAGCAGATAATACAATACAGCAGAAAAACTGAGACAGAGCAAACCGTGCAATCATAAATGCCAGCAGAAATGAGAAATAAAAGTGAAGTGAAAAAGAAATCGAAGGAAAAGAATTAACTGCCTCTATTATCAGGCTCAATTTCCAGTCTGGCTCTCTTGTTTACACTGTCTGAAAGAGTTGTGTTTAGGGGCACCACGTTGCTTACCTCACATCTGACAGGGCCCCCAACATCAGCTGCTGTTAAATTGTTATCAACATGCAAAGGAGTCTGGACAGATTTCTCGTTACAAAATTACTTCTGATAGCCCAATATTATCTCAAATACTCTGAGCAGCCATAAAAAGATCATTATTTGTTACAAAAAAACCAAACCACACACACCAAACACTTTTCCCAAAACTTCTCTAAAAACATGTAACAGCTTCCTTTTGTCAGGGCAGGGAACAACAAAACCCAAAACCACCCAATGGGGAAGTAGTCGGGTTGGGGGGTGTCTGTTTTTACATCACATAACATCCTTATTCCAAACAAAGTTTTCAGAGGAAAGCAAATGTTTTTCTAAAGTTTATCAAGGTGAACAGGAACAGATGAGTGCCATCACGTGGCACCAAGGTGTGTAAAATTCATATTTATTTTCTTTAAACATATAGAATTTTTAAATACAAAAAACATACATATGGTAGAAAAATTTTACCATTAAAAAAATATCTGTAAATACATCCCAGAAATCCTTTGAATTAAGAATGTCATAATCAAATTTCAGGAGTATCAGCCCAGGAGCGCTGCCTACAGGCTAAACTGGGAATGAACTTCCAGTTGCTTTTGTAGGCCGTGTGTGGTGTTTTCAGGAAAGATTACTCCATATAAACAGAAGAAATAGGGATTTACAGGTTCCCAGTTCTACTTCTGCCTGTGACAGAATTACTTTAAACAAGCCTCCCTAACTTCCCTCTGCTTCCATTTGGCAAGCTCAGAAATGCTGAATGCAAAGTGTTACGGAAGTGTAATGTAGTCCCACTCTAGCACCGGCTTCAGAATATTTCATCATGAAGTGCAATTTTTTTTCCCCTGAAGATTTTTATCTAAAGAGACAAGAATCCAGAAACTGTGCCGAATAGATGCCTCTTTAGACACTAGAAAGCCTTAGTCAATTATGGGCATAACTATGAGCAATTCAAGCTTTGAAGAGACTTTAAATGAGAAAATATAGTATTGCATAAAAAAAAAGTCAAGTATAAAAATGACATTTCAAATTCATTTCTTTTAGGGTTTTTTCCTCCACTGCAGCAGGTTGGACTTTGTATTCCTATTGTGACCCCTCCTGCAGCAGGAGCATAATAATCCCTTTCATAAAACCACCAAGCTTTATCTTCCTTCCACAATTCCAACAGGAAAGTTGTTTCAAAACTTCATTGCATCAACAGGTACAAATGTCTGTCTTTTTTCGTCATAAGTAGTGAGATGGATAAATACTTCTTTCTTTGTACCATCGTTGTCCTTCTGTTTGGATACCACGTTTCCTTGTCTCTCTTTACCCTTCCATAAAGATTTTACAACAGGGTGCCCAGGACAGCACCCATCCGTCTAGATCTCATGATGCCAGAGGTCCCCTGCCACCCTTTAAGTGCATTAGCTGCTCAGGTTCGAATTCCTTGCCCAAATTCTTGACTTTAATACATGGATATTGCTGGGTAATTGCTTTTCCCTGACCTTAGCCACAACCTAGCCAGATTACACACTGTACTCTTACTGACTGTATAGCCTAATGATTTATTCTTTTTAATAGTTTGAACACCCTCTCTTCGCTCTCCACCCTATTACCTGCCGCTGTAATGGTACTGAAGGCAGTGGTTATGGGACAGGCAAATAAATTACATCCATGGCATCCCTTTCTGGAAGCACCTATCAATGCTGGTTTGAAATGGCACTATTCTACTTTCTCTCCCTGAAAAGAGGAAAACTGGTCCAGAACTGTCAAAGATTAGAGAACCTCTTTCATTAGTGAATTACCGTCCCATAAAGATGCAAATACTGAAAGACGCTTCCAAGGCAGTAAGGTATTGTACACAAGTGAGCCTAAAATGCATATAGGTGCATGAAGCAGAAGTCTGCAACAGTAAAATATATAATGACTGATCAATCAATTTTCTAGACAGGTGATATTTGGAGCAATTAATTTTAATTGCAAGAAACAAGAAAAATTATTAATTGAAAGGATTAGAATATTGTTTACCTGGTTTTTATGATCTATTTTTCCATTATCCAAAAGGAAATTGATACACTTCATTTACAACTTCCAACTTACACATGTTAACTTTATTAGCATATACAGATCACCAAAAATCTTCAACTTTTACTTGTTCTGCCACGTTGATTTCCAGAGTGCCAGGTAAGCTCTGAACCCCAGCTCACAAACTAAGACTGCCCTCGGCGCCTAGCTCTGTCAGCTATTCGACATCCAGCAAGGTCAGTCTGCATAATACAAAATCAAGAGCTTTGAAAAAGCCATGTTCTTTGGGGAACATAGAGCTCCTAAAGCATGCACAGTCCAAAATCTCCACGTGTCCAACAGGCTACAAGCCATTTGCAACCTACCAGAACAACCCGTCTGCTCTAGAGCACGGTCTCTTCGTGACCCGCGCTGCCCCCAGAAGCAGGTTACAGTGTTTGGTTGGCAGCAGCAGCCCCCTGCCTCTGCACGCCCAGGGGTCAGCACGTGCCAGTGGAGAGCACTGGGAATTACTGGTGCAGATGTGTTCGACACTGCGTATGCAGAAGCCTGGAAAGCACCAGGAGCATGCACAGACCAACAACTCTGGGATTCTTTTCCGGCTGGATATTTCTTTTGCTGAATTAATGAAACCCTTCTCCCCTTTTCTAAGTACTATTGATTTTTTTTTTTTTTTTTTTAGTTGTTTGCAATATTAGTGTACTGTATACATAAACAGTGTATAAAGAGAATAATTAGCCCTATTTCTATGTGTGTGAAAAGGCATTTCCAGAACTGTAAGTCAGATTGCATTTGATATGGTGTCTCAGGCATTAACTAGCTTTTATTTACAAGACTTATTTAAATGCAGGAACTCTTAATTAGATTTTACTAAGTGCGTTTTTACCTATCTATAAAGGGCTTATATTACCATTATGAAAACCAGACCTGACTTTATCTGTCACTCAAAACTAAGAGGCTGGTGTGAAGAATTTCAGTGGGAGTTTCGCTTTGGTAAAGACTGAAAGAACCACAACCACAACCAAACAGCTTCCACTAGTGACAGATGCTGCTATTTCAAAACAGACGCCTCATGGAGAAAAAGTGGACTGAAGACATAGCAGCGCTCTGCCCAGTGTTTGAAGACACTTGTAGGGATAAAATTAATGACATTATTTAGTTGTTTTACTAACCTGAATTTACACTGGCCCTGAAAACGCCAGTGCTTTCCCAGGTGTGCTGCCCTTTTCAAAGGCTCCATCATTATTAGCTTGTTACACCCCAGTGATTTCAAAGCCCTAACTTTTTGTTCCTGTCATATTTACTATTTTATAATCCTTAAAAGAAAAAGGAAAGAAAGTCTATAGAAGCCTATAAAATATTATTTACTCAAGAGGTGGACGCTTTCTTTCAAGCAGTCACTACCTATCTTCCATACAAATAGAAATTATGAAGTATAGGAAACCTTCACACAATTCTTCTGCAAAAGGCAGCATTTCTGTGAACAATAACTACCTCCAATGTCACTTTTCTTATTCCCATAAAAACTTTGATTACCTTTTTTCTTTCCCTAAGAAGATGGGAGAGCACTTGTGCCGGTGGCTACACTATGCATCAGCACAAGAACATGGTATGGCACTGAAGCCCGTACGCTTAATTTCAGACTTGACCAACTATGACATGAAACAACAAATAAAAGGAACAAATGACACGGAGGGAGAAAAAAAAAAGGTGAAAGATTTAGATCCCAATCTTACAGGTAATGTGTTAGCACATAAGAAAGAGGAAAGATCACAGGGGATCTTTTCCCATCTATACAAATATCTACTTAGCACTAACAGCAAAAAACCCTCCAGCGAACAAGATGCTATCTAGACAGCATTTTCCTGTGAGGTTTAGTCTGGAGCACAAGGGATAAAGGTGGTATCTGCAGACATACTGCCAATAAAATGCCCAGGCAAGTTACTCCTGCCCCGTCGCACTGTGGTACACACCATCCCTGCCGCACCCTGCGCTGCGGCTGCCATGAGATGAGGAGCCCCCGGCACCAACCTCCGGTTACTCTTCCCTATCCTTGTGCAAGTCTGCGTCACAGGCGAGCTGTGGAGCTGGAAGACTGGCAATATTTCCATGGCCAGATGCCCCATCACTCTTCTGAACTCAGTCAAGACCAGGAAGACTTTGGATACTGGATTTATGAAGCCAAACCCTGAGTATACAGATGTTCACTCCATTATTCATCATTTGTTTATTCATCATAAAGCTCTTCACACAGATGCGGATGCAAACATTTCCTATTTACGTATGGTCCCTATGTCCTGCCCGCCACTGCAAAACATGAAAGTTTAACCCAAAACTCCCTCACAACAGATTTTTTTTTTTTTTAATGCAAGTTAATGCTATCAAGTTAACTGGGGCAAGGTAAAGCACCCAATTTCATCTTCAATATGTGTGCAAAAGGAGCAACCAGATACATAATGAGGTGCAAATACATATGGGGGAGATTAAATGCAATACAATTGGTAAAAAAAAAGCTTCTGGTACAGATACGTGGGTTGCCAAAGTGAGACCACTTTCATATTTTGTTCCTTTGGAGTCTTTAAGCTTTTTCCCCCAACAGGTGCCACACTGAGCTTGGCTGAATTTAACGACCATACTCCAGGAAGAATTCTCTTTTTAATACACCAATGTGCTACTATTCCCCCCCTTCCCCCCAAGTGTATACCTGACCCACCAAGGATACCAATCTATCAAAATTCTTAGTTCAGCCAGTGGCTTCTCTGTGTTAAGTTTGAGAGATACAAGCTCGAGGAAGTCTCTACCTCAACAATAAATATCAATCAAGATACAAACAAAAAACTTGCAGTAATGTCTGACAGCCAGATTCAAAGTGGTGAATCACTTATCACGCACCGGACAGCACAACAGTTGATCACCAAATGCTCAGCGTTGGTTTAATATTACACACCAAAATATCAGCAAAACTTTGAAGTTCTGGCCGTTCTAAAAAAGCAGAAGCTTAAACAAATGTAAAGGCTTAACTGGACAGAAAAGCAGCCAAGCTGCAGGCAGCCCTTTTTTACTCCGGCATAGAAAAGAAAGGAAAGCTGAAACGCAGGGACCAGAAGAGCTCCTTAATGCGGTGAGAGCACGTCATGCTGCCACGTGCCAGCCCCGTGCGGGTCCCTTCAAAGAGGAGTTTGATACCTTCACTCCTAACTGCAAGACACTGATATCCAGACGGAAGATTCTTATCAAAGTAGTATTTCGGTATTGGTAATAAATTAGAAGTTAAACACTTGCCAGGTCTGGGGATTTAGATGAGGAACATGAAGTTATTTTATCAAACTAATTTCTTTATTCAGTGAGTGAAGATTCGCAAGTTCTGTGCATTTGGAATCATGCTCTTACAGTTTCATCTTTTAGAAGTAAAAAAAGATGTTTGCAATGGGCTAAAATAGGTTTACTTTCCCGGTGTTCTTCGGAATGGATATCTTGCATGATTGAGCAGAGCTTTGTTCAATTCTCAAAGCAATTTACTAGAATTGAGAACAGAACGTTTGGTAGAGCGAGTTGGTCAGTCCTGGATGATTAGTTCTTATTCCAAAACAATTACAATAAAGGGAAAATGGGTTATGTTCCTGTAAAAATATGAGTCTTTCCAAATAGCAGCAGAGAAACACGTGGATACACGATCATAGCCACAGAACCCACTATAGAAAACACAGTAAGTACATATTACGCCAAGAAATGCCTAATTAAAACTCATTAAGCGAGTTCTTAATTTATAATATTTTTAAAAGAGCTATATAAAGTAGGATATATGGCCTATGGTAATAGGAAATGTGCTTTTCCCATTCTATATTACTGGCTCCAGCTCCACGCAGGTTAGAAGCAGCTGGTGCGACGCTGCACCACGCTACAGGCAGCGCGGGGCTACTGCTTCGGACTGTACCTCCAGGAGACCACCGGATCAAAGAAAACAAAAAGCCGTTGCTTTCCTCTGCGCTTGCTCCTTTGACAGGCAACGGACTTCTCCCCTCCCCCCGCCCGGCTCTGGAAATCGGGACTTTTAATTGAAAAGCCCTGGGTTGTGTTGCTCACACCGCTGCACGCTCTGTACTCTCTGGAATTGCAAACAGGGGAAGGAAAGCAGCCTCAATTGTCAGAGGTTTCTGCAACTGTAAATGAAACCTACTTGGAAAATTGAGACCTCATCAGCTTCTGTCTGAGGAAGGAAAGCGAGGGATAAATTCATTTCAGTCTGCAATAAGGTGATCGCATAAAATGAAATACAATAAAAATCATTTAGTAGTTGGAGAAAATGTAAAGAGAGACAGAGAGGTTTGAACTCTTAAGATTTTAATTCAGTCAGTCAAACAGTCAGCAGAGTTTTCATCTTCACAAAAATAGCTTGCTTTTCAAAATTTACTAAGCCAACAGACCATCATATATATGTGATGAAGTCACATTACCAGCACACCAACACCTAAACCCTGTTCTGCATCACAGGGGCTGGATATGACTCCTGAAGCCTGCAGAGCCCCGCGTTTCCCTAACACACTTGTCTGGAGCATCCTTATCTACATGGAGCACTTGGATCACCAGAAGGAAAGTGACACTTGAAAAAAAACCCGACCGTGATGCTTATGGATTTATAAGGACCAAGGAGAACTAGAGATTTACCTGTGTATGGGTCTGTTGTTCAAGCCCAAGGATGGATTCCAGCGCTCTCAGGTATTCGTGAACACCAGGTTCCTTCAGCGGTCGGTGTTCGTACGCGGCAGCAGGATTACAAACAACCTTGTGGAAGGATACACTGAATTTGCCCCTTTTCACAAAGTTCTTCTGCATGACAGTCCCTTCAACAGAGCTTGCAGAAATCATCTGCACCTGTGGCTTCACCCCATCAAAACTGCCTCACCTGCAAGCAATTGACCTGACAGCATTTTGGCCCACTGGACACTAGCTGACCTCAAGGCTTCATAAAAATACTGAATGTTTGGGGGGAAAAAAAAAAAAAACAAAACCAAACACTTTACTGAAAGACAAAGGGCCACATTCTTTAACCTTCACAGTGCACAGACATAAACGACAACAAAGTACATGAGAAAGTACAACTAACTACAAGACAGACAGAAAAGGAGCAAACTCTGAGGATAAATGGATATTTTAACATCTGTGTTCCTCTCACTTTTATGTCTCTGGGCAAAGATTGCCAGCAAGGCAGCTAATTAGTGCTAAATCAGATGAGCGTATTTTGGATGATGAGTATACCTGTCTACTAAAGAACAAAACGAGACCAACAGCTTCTTTTGCAGACTGGAATGAGCAGCCATCAGGTGGTGATTGTTTTTTGCCTACCAACTAGAAACTGTCTTGGAGCATTAAAGATATTCGGAATCCATACTTTACCTCTTGATCAGGTTTTGGACCCCCTGCCCTTCCTCAGCACGTCTAGTCCAGCAACAAACTCACACTTCGCAAGTCAGGAAAAGCTGCAGACCGGTACTTGTAGGAACATTCCAGCTTTACAGTGGTTTTCTCTCTCAAATAGATATATACCTATAGATAAATTAATTAGGTGCCGTTGAAGTGTTGCTAGTTGAATATTAAAACAATACATCTGCTTTCACTGTCCGTTTGTACTGATGCCGCAGTCTCTGTACTGTAAGGCCGGGTACGGTAGTTTATATGCTCGCCATGGACAGAAACTGTTCCTTTCAAATGAAGCTGACATCATTTGCCCTTCTGTACTGGAGCTGTGCATCAGATGTCTTCCCTCTGCCATGTATCACTTGGTTCTCTCCAAATTAATCTTCTGGGTCATGAAACCTGCTCATTTTAAATTTTTTAGAAGATTTTTTTTACCTTTTTTTAACCCTCTTCCATATTCTTCAAGTGACTCTACAGTCTTACTCATGGCTAAACAGTAGAAAAGATGAATTTACCACCTCAGAATGAAAAATAAAGCTGGAAAAAACTGGGTTTGCTTTTGCAAAAAAAAAAAAAAATAATAACCTTGCAAACCTTTTGAGGGCAGACAACATCCTTTTGCTTTGTGCTTACCTGCTGCCTACAGCAAAGGGACTCTGGTCTGTGGCTGGACTTGCACATGCCATCTTAATACACAGTAAAAATACAGAAGGGAAATGAACTCAGGCCTTACTTGGGAGAAGCCAAAAATGGATTTACGTAAGTGTGCATACAAGCAAGATAAGCCCTCGGAAAAACCGAAGAGAAAAGGAAGAAATCCAGCCATGCAACAAGCCCCTCCATCACGCTCCCTTTCCCAGCTTCACCGAGCTCTCTTGCTGAGGTCTCCCACCCGTTCCTCGCAGGGTACGTCACTCCTGCACTCCCCACCTATGTCACCATTACAACATTAAGTTTTGCCTGAACACTGGAAAAAGTCTGGGACAGCCCTAGTACGTACACACATGCCTGGGACTCCTTTGAGGATTTTTAAAAAATTCCAAACTTTATGCCATCACTAGAACTGCTGTGAAGAGACCCTGCCATGGCACGGTGAAGGGAAGAGACTGTTCAGTCTTTTTCCCCTTTTCCAGTAGCAGCGTATGAGGTTATTAAAGATTTACTTATTCAAGCTCCAGTCCCAGGTTACAATTAACATCCTGAGCCGTAGGAGCTTTTCAAAAGCTATAAATTTTACCTCGGGTACAGCAACTTACTCTTCGCTGTTATTCCACTTGGGCTAGCTATATTAAAAAGAAAGAAGCGATGCCGAAAAGCAAAGATGTAAGGGGGGGGGGGGGGGGGGG
>VYXH01005687.1:443898-463509 GCA_013397275.1 Burhinus bistriatus
GGGGGAACTAGAATTTATCACAACGAGGAGGATTTGGCTCTGCAAATGAATTTTCTCCAGCAGTTACCAGCAGCAGGAAGAGCAGAGCCAGCGCCCCTCGGTAGAGCTGCTAGACCAGGGAAGCCCGACAGCCTCGCAGGGAGCCGGAGAGCGGAACAGCACATACGGTCACAAACAAAGACGACAGTGGGGATGGTGTGTCAGAGGAGAGCCCCACACAGCCCTGCCAGCTGTTTCACTCCCGCCTGCTTTCACACTGATCAAAAAAGCCGCATGATGGCAGAAATTCTGCCACATGGCCTAATAACTATTCCCCTCCCCCCCAGATCAACATTTTCATTTGGTTGGAGAAAGATTTACCAGAATGAGAATCCTTCTGCCCAAGCAGAGAAATGGGGAGGAAAATAAAAGAGCTGTGTGTTTTTACATACTATTAGGCAAGCAGAACATATGAAAGATTTAAATTTTGATTTGAACTTTAAAGAATACCCTGTTCCCTTGGGTAGCAGAGTTCAGCTGAGAGAACGTTTACCCACGCCAACTACTCTGTGTACGTTTCTTCCGAGTAAGAGTACCAGAAGGCTCCATTTATACGAGACCGATTTCTTTTTTTCCCCCCCCCCGAAATTGTCCAAGACATTTACACATAAAAACATGAAGCTTCTTTGCAGAGCTAGTACAAGGGGGTTTTTTTCTGATTAAATAAGAGGCCTTTTTTCATGCTTACAAATCATGTACTGCTCTTTTAGCTTTAGAGGGACCACATCAACAAAAATACTGCCAAACACGTTACCCAGAAGCGCACCCAGGTATTAGCGACAAGTGTGTCCAGCAGCTCATTATCACCTTTGTAAGGGACATATCCCAAACAGCCGCTCCATCCTTAAACTGGCAAGGGGAGGTGCTAAGCAACATTAGGCAACCTTCTCAGCGTAACTCATGGAGACGCACTTAACACAATAAAGAATTACTACACAGCAAGACCTCGCAGTAATTTTACACACACCACGAGCAACGGAATGGCTTTATCGACAGAAAACAAAACAGGAGAACCCGGGGGAAGGGAGCAGGAGGGACGCGTCTCTGCTCCCATACCGGCTCCCCCCAGCACCGCTGCCTCCTTCCTCATCCTTACGGCTTTTCAAAGTGACATCGCTGAGCACACCGCAGACACGGCAGGGCTAACGCCAGGCTGCAGGTCCTTCGGGATAACCAGCCACATGCGGAATCATAGAATGGTTTGGGTTGGAAGAGACCTTTAAAGGCCATCTAGTCCAACCCTCCTACCACGAGCAGGGACATCTTCAACCACATCAGGTTGCTCAGAGCCCCGTCCAACCCGACCTCGAATGTTTCCAAGCATCACTGGATTTAACACATTTAACACGATAAAAATGCCCGGCACAGGGGAACTCAAAGCAGGAGTAAACAGGATACTAATTTCAGGGGCTCTCAACATTAAACTTCGAGGAGCCAAGAATTTCCTAGTCACAGCAATACGTTAATATTCTTTTGTTTGTTCTTTTTCACTTTTGTGAGTGCAGATTAACAATGAACAACCAGCCGTTTCATCAGATCATACTGTGGGAAGCTAATCCGAGCAGAGGGAAGGTGAGAAAGGAGCACAGCAGCTGCTCCCTCCTCTGTAAACCAGCAATCCACAGTGCCCTGGGGACAGCGGGCAGACCCAAAGCCACCAGTGAGAAGCTAGGAATTAGGGAAAAGACCAAGAAACAGGTAAGCAGTCTCCTGTCCTGGCAGTAATTACTTTTGACCTGCATCCCCACAGCTTTCCTGTTATAAATCGGTGAATGCAAACAGATCTCTCAGGAAAGGGATCCTGCCTCAATCTGTCCCTGAACAGTTTCTGCAATGACGATAATAATATTGTACTCCACATAGCTCACCATGTTTAGTTTAACTGATCTACCCCTGGAGCTTTCAAGAAAACCCTTTAAATTCCCTTGGGAACGCCATTCTCCAGAACTCAGTTATTATCAAAATAACAAAACTAAAATTGCTAGAGAAATAACTGGTCAGAGCTGTTATCTGGAACTTCAGCTCCAAGCTGCACCAAAGCAACTCGAGCAGCATTGCCTAAGCAGGCCAACAGGCAAAGCTTGGACCTCTAGGACAAGGATTCAGAAAAGCATCACATTAAATCATAGAATACCAAGTTGGAAAGGACCTCGAGGATCATCTGGTCCAACCTTTCTTAGCAAAAGCACACTCCAGACAAGATACGCCACCATCTTGTCCAGCTACATCTTAAAGGTGTCCAACAATAGGGAATCTACTACTTCCCTAGGGAGCTTATTCCATTAGCTGAATATTGTAGGGAGACTCCTACCTGCCTTCCCAACTTCAGCCACATCTTGAGCCAACGTGAACTTGTCCATGCAGGGAGCTCCTGGCTGCCGTCTGAGCCTGCTCAAGTAGAGCTTCCTGCTGCGCAGCTGCCCCATCACACACCAGTTGCCACAGGCTTCTCCAGTTAACCTGATAACTTGCCAGCGTTAACAAGTTCAACCTGTCCTCGCTCCTGGCACAAATCCATTTGTGTAGCCACTTCTAAAATACCTTGGATGGTCACAGTTCTTGGTACAAGTAAGAGAGTTTTCACCCAGTATGGTGAAAAATCTAGTGCTGTAATTAAGTAATAGTCTAAACAGGAGAAATGTGTACCTACTCCTTCTGAATTCTGTGGGAACAAGACCCAGCCTCATGATTTTGAAAGTTTTTTTTTCCATTTTGCAAGGGCTTGCTGAATCTATGCTTCATTTGCAAGGCTTGGAGGAGAATAATTGATATTAAGTGGGTCTCAACTGTTTAACCACATGACTACTCCACTCAGTGAGAGCAGGAAAAGAAGGAATGAACCCCAGACCCTCTGTAACAACACGTGATGCAAGTTTCTCCTACTACAGGTGTTCAGCATCTCAAAAATCAAGGGTTTCTGCAGTCTGAGACCATGACCCCATAAACCTTCATCCAGACAGAAACAAACACCTGACATGCCCAGCTGATACTTTGCTGGGTAAAAACTTCAGACTAAGGCATAACTACAAACAATTAATTAAATGCAGAACTCCTTGAAATACTTTTAAAATTCCCATGCATTCATGAAGTTGTTTGACAGAAAATAAGCGTTTACATCTGAGTTCTTCAGAGTGCTCTCACTTCTGTTACAACATACGTGTGCAAGCGTATGCTCCAGCACTTAATGATGCCTATAAGTGCTATACCACCCTGTGTGCAGGGACTAGCGTTTGATATTTATGAAGTCTTCAGTAATTTTGCCTAATAAAGTTAATGAAGTATACATCAGTAGCTAGACTATATAAATCTCTTCACTTTTATCACCACTATATATATGTATATAAAATCCTTACCATATAAATTTACTAAACTCACTTAATTTTTGCAAGGTTTCTTCTCTAACCCTTCTTACTACGCTGATCTCTGGAAGTAGCACGGCCACTTACATAGTAAAGCCTACGTGTAAGCGACATCGCCGTGTACTTCACACAAACATGTGCTCTGGCTATGTCCTTGAGAGCAAAGGATCATTTGCTATCCAAATGCAGGAAAACTATGAGGGGGGAAAACTAATGAAGCAATGACATACTCATCAGGAACATAATCTAACTGTGAAGTAGCCCCATTAAAAATACCGGCTAATTTTGCACAGACTTAAAACTGTTACGAGTGTTAACAGCAATTATGTGCCTCATATTTTTAGATTAAGAGTGCTGGCTGAGCTAGAGACTTACGGCAATCTTTTTTCTAGGGTCTTCTCTGAGTCTGCCTGAAAGCAAGGAAGAAGATCCCAGAGGATAGATCGGAGGAAAGGCAGAAAAGCCCAGATGAAAAAGAGCAACTTGGGAGTCCCTAAAGCATCAGACTGGAGCAGCCACAGGCCTCGCTGCTCTGACTGAAGTTGTAAGCTGGACATATACCTAGAACCACACCAGACCTGTAATACCAGCTTTCTACCACTCATTAGCCAGACTGCTAAGACTACTGATCACCAGAGACACCAAGTGCCTGGAAATCTTGCGACCTATAACCAGCAGAAGAAAAATGAGGTTTTTCTTCCCCTTGAGCATCTTCCCCACACTGAACTTCTGCCTTGAGGTACAACACGTCAACATCTGAGCATCAACCTTCTTGTCTCGCCACTCCTTTACCAGCCTTTCTGGAGCCTCCTTGCATAGAAAAGCATCCAAATAACATCCCCTTGCATCCGACCAGGATAACAGCAGCTCTTTCACAGCAAGAGCGAAGGCTGGGCTGCCGGGCAGCCATGCCCCACGCCGGGCACAGAGGGCAGGAGGGGCTGGGGTAGCGGTTCTTCTTCTCACAGAGCCCTTCAGCTCAAACCTGTTAATTACTGTAGTTAAAAGTTTGTAAAATCTTCCAGAGCTGGGATACCAGAGACTTGACCTGTTCATTAATTTATTGTACGTGCATCACCTTCATTTGTTCTTGGCAATGTTTTGCGTAAGCACACACAGGTTTCTGAGCTGAAAACACACCTGAAAATGTTGGATTTACTCTATGCAACTAAAATACCAAATCAGCTAAGCCAGCTTCAGAGATTCATATCCTTTCAGAGCTCAAACACCCACTCGTTTATTATTCTATTTGGAAAAATCTTCCATGGTACTGAGATTTTCTCCCCCTGGGAGAAATCAGCATATGGCAAAAGCAGGAGTAAAGCATTAAACGCATCCAAGTGAAGTTCTGTTCCACTGTTTTAATTGCTCTGAGGTGAAGACGTGATTTGCTGGAGGACATATTCAAACAAATCACTGAGTTACTACGGCTATTAATTTTAAAGGTATGCCCCAAAATGCAGTTTCCAGAGGTATCTATCAGCATCTTTCTGGGCAGAGGTAGGAGCATACCGAATGCAAGGCACGATTCTGTATGTATTGTCATGAGACGTTTGTTTACTCAGATGCCCTGAGTTCAGATAAGCAAAATAGCATTAAGTAATTATTTCAGCAATAAATGCAATGCTGACTGCACGTCACTGAACACTTTTTTCAATGTCATTTGAGCCTTGTGCAGTGCACCAACGCAGCCTGTAGAAATCGTAACCGATCAAAACTCCCATAGAAGGTTTCTTCTAAACTTTTTGCTAACTGCTGGATAATCTTTCTACTGTTAAGTATGTCATGGCCCCTAAATCCCCTAATGTCACTGGGATTTTCTTTATTGACAAGAAACCAGACAGCCAATATAAAAGATAGTCTCCTTCGGGCTTTGTGTAAAAATTGACTTCTCGGGGATTTGGGGGTGGAGTTTATTCCATCTCTCAAAGGTTTTATTTAATGTCTATCATACAGAGTGAAAACAGATGGCGACAAAATATTTAGGACCTTAGACAAAATTCACAGTGGAAAAGCAGCTCTGGTATTATTAGCCATGAAGACAGCAGGATATTTATGTAAGTTTATACTAAAGGTAGTTATTTTTACATGGCCCTGACCATAGCCAACTTTATTGCATGTTTTTTCCCCACAAGCTCCCCTCCCTTCCACACTGCTGGATCACATCTTCCTCTGTATCCAAAAGAGCCACAGGAACCTACGGATTTTTGTGCAAGATTGAATTTTCTGCAACAGTCTGAACTTTTCTAAGATGAGTATCTTTGCAGAAACCTGCCAAAGCTGACAGGTTCATTAGAAATACTGATACGAATGTCAGTTCCCACAGAACCAATATTCTTCACAAAAATCTGAATACCATGTTCATCAGCAGAGTCACTTTTAAGTATCTGGGGAAGGAGAACAGATTGGAGAATGAAAGAAACACCTTAAGTATCACTCAAAAACTGCAAGCCAGTAAAAAAGGAAATAGCAGGCGTGCACGCAAGAACAGAAAAGGCAAAGTTTTCAATGAGACAAGCTAATCTAGTGTTTAAAAAAAAGTCACAGGAAATCAAGAAACTAAGCTGAAACTCCCAGTTCTGACTCAGCATGGAATTCATTTCACCTCTGTACCTCTTCCCCCCACCCATGAGATGAGCCCAGTATTACTTACTACGCCTTGCCTTAATAAAGCCCTTCTGGATCTTCAAATTGAAGGGGTGCAGGCAGAGATGATTACAATCAACGAATACATTAACATTTTTCCATAACTTTGTGCTACTGGGCTTCAGGACGCTGATTTGTTAGATAGTGCCTTCACTTTAAGACTATCCTGTGGACATTCTACCTGCAGTAAGAACAAATTGCTATTACATTAAGCACAATAGGATGAGTTTTAAGCAAAATACTCGTTTCTTTTCTGATCATAATCTGCACCTTTGCTAGTCTGTGCCTATCGTGCGTTTATGCAAACACCTTGAGGAATGTTAGAAACACGCATTCTGCTTCACAACACTCCCAGGGGATAAGTGTGAAGCCACAGCATTTCTTCAAAAGCTAGAAAATAAGACACATAATCCCCATCCTACAATGGGAAAGGGAAAGTTTATAGCCCTGCATTTCAAAAAGGCTTTCAAGTCTCCCAACAGCTTAGATTTACCCTGAAGTTATGTAGGCCTGTTTGGGAAGTTTAACTATGTAAAATTTAAAACTTTTGATTGACCCCATTATAATCTGCATATTACTGAATTTCTCAGTATCTTTAGAGTAAGCCATTTGCTATCAAGACTGATGTCACACATCACTTAAACCGGGAATAAGAGTCACCAAACAAGAGAGTTTTCCACTCAACTGGAAACAGCATTCAATCTTGGCTTTTCCTGTACCTGAAACCTGCGCGCTTGAGGGATCCCAAGTACAGCCTCTAGTCTTTTCCACAATTACGCCTGAAGTTGTGACATCCAGTTAAAATACATCAAGACAAATTTAGGGATAGAGAACCACCATTGTTCAGTCAATGTTATTTTTTCAGGAAATAAAACTTTAATTGGAGATTTGCTCAATTTTGGCCAAGTATCTGTCCATAATAATCTTTTACAGTAATTAATCTTAATTGGTACACACCACTTTATTCTACAGCTTCATCTCAGTACGTGATATACTACACAGCTGAAATACTCCAGCACAAAGTGGTTTGAGAACTGACAGCCCATGAAGTCCTCTGTAGTTATTACAAGCAGCCTGGAGGCCTGACTCTGCTAGATAAACTTACGCAGATGAAAGTAGTTTGTGTTAATATAGACATAAACATTTTTAGAAGCAATAATGGCTTTGTTACATACAAAATTAACTTACACAAATTTTCCTCTTATCCATGAATCCCATGTAATTTTCCTATTATATTTACCCAACCACTTCTTGGGTGTCCTCAATTAAATGTAACCTTGAATTTCCTATTTTCAAACACCTTTCCGTTCATTTCCAAGCTACAATTGCTTCATCTCACAGTACAGTCACCTTCCCTCTAGCTTACTCTTATTGAACTGGAGCATACTGCAGCTAGGACAGAGCCTTAACAACTGTTCCACAGTACAACAGATACTTGTATTTTGTTCAGAATGACTCAGCGGTACAAAATTCGATACCCTGCAGAATTCACACAAGGAATCGATGCAAAGTGTTAGTGATCAATGGGGCACAATTTTTTCTTCTGTAATCTAGTTCCTCTCTTCCAACCTACAAAAATTTCTTCAGCAAGTTGCAGCTGGTATCTCCAGAATCGAATCCCTGTGTGCAGAAAAAGGTAGTTTGCATGGTCTCCCAGACCCACTGAAGTCAGTCAGAGCACACGTAAGCATGGCGGTGATTGCAGTCATGTCTAACGTGTTTGGAAAATGTTGTCCTTCATTTGTACAAAGGACAATGCAGCTATGGAGCACAGTGAGGCTCAGAACAAGCTGTTGCTGCTGCAATGCATTCATTAGAGAAGATACAGGGGAAAAAAAAAACCACATGGCTTAATTATTTCATTCTTAACGCAACTCCTCCCAGTAGATCAGGGGTAATAGATTTTCACCAAGTAACTGAAACAATCTCAGGAACAGCTGGATGCTGAGGTTCTGAGTGACAACGCAAGTTTTTGAACAATTATCTTTGAATTGTAAGTACTCAAAACATCTTTTCTCTTCCAGTAACTTAGAAATCTGCATCCAAAGCTGAAAAGAAAGATTAAACAGGAATAAAGAACCCTTGTGTTTAAGCATGTTTATTTCAGCATGTGATACAGACCCTTAGCTAAACACTACGCTGCATCAGGGTTTGCAGAAAAGGTACTCAGTTTTCATAAAATGGATGCATCTTCAAAGATCCTAAATTGAAGTTCAACTCCCCTAAGTTCCCAGCCATGTAAACCTGTTAAAGACATCTTGCTAGGCTTAATTTCTTAAGTCAGGCTCAATTCAGTAGAAACTGCCAGAAAATGCAGAAAATTGAGCAAATACACACTGAACCCATGATAAATAAAGATCGCTGATCTTCTGACAAGGCGGAAGAATAGCAATAGGTAGCAATTATGAGTAAGGGCTCCTGCATCACGTTTCCAAACTCCCCTCTGCTTCAACTCTTCCTCCCATCTGTTTAAGCATAATAAAACATTCAATATTGCACACACAAAATGGAAGTCTCATATGGCAGGCAATCTTACGTGCAAAATACACCACTACGAAGACTGAGCTCTCAGGCACATTTTACAGTATCTGTTATGAAAACCAAATCATATTGCAGCCATTTCAAAGTGTCTGATCAGCTCACAAGATTTCATTCAGGTTAAGGGGTCTCAAAGTAATTTAATAAGATGTATAACTTGCATAGTTTTAATCATTGGAAGAAAATACACAGATGCAGACTGCCTCAATGGAAGCATCCCAAAATAGATTAGACTGTATTGCCATCTCACTGTGACACAAACATGGGACAAAAATGTCTGAGTACCCAAGAGATGTTTTGTTCCAGAAAAAAAACCAACCATTGTTCCATAGTTTCAACAGAAGCAATCCAAACAGTGACAGTAACGTGTCATTAACCGCCTGGCATATTCCGGCTGCTGGTTATCCAAAAGGATACAGCAGGATTTGGCGCAAGAGTAAGCGATGGTGTGGTGTACTGGATACCAGCTAGACTCCTGGAGGTACTGCACAGCAGTAACTGAGGATTTTATCCTGTGCAGACTTATTTCAGACACCCTCCAGAACAGCTCTGTATCCTCCCCCTAGATTTTACAAATCAGAGCAAAAAAGGGGATTTAGAGGCTCACCAGAGGCCTTCAAATACTTCGAGAAACATCCTTAGGCAAGAAACCAGCTTCTTTTCAAGGTGTGTAGGCCTGCCACATCCATTGGATGGGTCCAGCACTACATCCAAAGAGGCGAATTTAATTTGCTGTCTGATCAGCAAGTATTTGGAAAAAAATCATGTAGCACTTGAAAGAGTTCCTCATAGAAGAGATTTACAGAACTGTAACTTTCCAAATAATTTTGAGAGCAGTGATCCTGGATATTGAATGAGACATGGGAAAAAAAAATAAAATCATTCAGTCCAGAGTTTGCTAAAGCACCTGCACCACAAACACAGCTCTCAAACAGGAGCAGGGTCAAACAGCAGATTCAAGATAGACTTAGCAGCAAACCCAATAATCTTCTAAATAACTAGTGTTACTCTAACATCTAGTCATGGAGTTTGGTTTCTATTTTTTTTTCATGGAGGTTTCCTTTCTAAGCACTAACCAGACTAATTCTCTTTAGCTTGCAAAATCGGACAAGATCACAGCCTGAAGGGGAAAGGCTGTGGTGATAAATATTTAATGGGCTACATCAATAAAATTTATTTTGCCAAGGAGAATGGAAGGAGAGGAAAAGCAGAGAAATAATTCATTAAAAGAAGTTCAGCTTAGCAATGCCAGAAAAAAAAGCCATGCTAGGAAAAAAGGAATTAAACACAAAGATGTTTTAAATAGGTCAGAAGCTTAAGTACTCTTAACACAAAGATCCAAGTTCTTCAGAATGAGAGTACAGTGATACATATACTTAATAGTAATTCATATCCCATTGCAAATAAATATCCCTGGACACACCAGTAAGTTTCAGCTTCTTGCAATACTTCAGATCATCCAATCTTTAAGACCCATTTCGTACATAGAAGTGTCATTGCTCAAAACCCATTAAGAAACGCAACAAGCACCTTGAGGTTTCCTCTACGTCTCAAGGCAAAAGTCTTCCCTATTTTATATTGGATGGGGCAGTAAGTTATCTTTTGCAGAAGACCAAAATGCAACAACAAGAATTACAGTATTTAATACAAAGCTTAAACATCCTTATACTGCAGTGCTCCCCGTATCTCAGTATAGAGCTTTGTATTTGCAATGTACATCCCAGAATTTGCAAAAAGAAATGTTTAATCTCTCCTTCCCGCCACTATTTGAAATCACTTGCAGTGTTACAAGAGTATACACTACCTCAGTATGTCTTATAACACCTTTTCCATTCACTCTCCTGCTCCATCCAATCTGGACCTCTTACAACCAGAAGTCAGCAGGATGGGCAAGGAAGAACATCAGAAACTGCTGTGTTTATACTAAAGTAGTCCAGGAACCCAGTAATTCTCAAGTTCCAATTCCAGATCTGCTGATTTGCTACATGGCATTGAATCGCTGGGGTTGGGATTTATTTTTTTTTTTTTTAATGGGTAAAGTGGAGCAGCACATACTGGTGCAAAGAGAGGGATAGTCTCAGGACAAGCAGATTAAATGGTATTAAAATACCTCACAGCTACTTCAGTGTGATTTGGTAAAAGACAATAGATTTAAAAACCCACCTTTTTAGAAGTCTTGGATTTAAAATTATTTAATAGTTTTGTGGATGAAGTCACACTACTTAAACCTCCCTAATGGTGAAATACAGAGATGATTACAGAAGGCAAATTGTGTCGATAACCACAACCAAAACCTCACTCAGCAGCAGCGCTGTCACAGGACACACTGTTCAGGAACATGAAGCAGTCAGGCCTCCCAAATAAGTGATTAAGTGCTGCCCTCTAGTGCAGTCATAAACCTAGTTTCAGCATCAAGATTTCTGAAACAACAAAACCTCAGTCCCACACAGATTTTACCTAATTTGTAACAGAAGAATCCTATAGCAATCATCTTAATAAAGTGTGCTTACGATTTAATTTTGCTCTTCCATACTGGGGTCTTTAGTTTAGGTTTCGCACTGCAATAAAGTTAAACACTGTAGTCAATTTAACACCTCCAGAGCATATTCTGCTTCCTCTGATTTGTGAAATCAAGTTCTCATCTCACAGTGAATCACTGACAAAGCCATTTTAAAAACCCATTACATCAGAAAACACAATATTCTATTTTTTAAAACAGTATGACAAGAATTTAACAATAGGCTTGTACATTTAAAATTTTTTACAGCGTTCTAGAATTAGCTTTTTCTCATGCTCAGAGTACCTTTTTTGTAATGCCACTTTCACTGAAGGCTTTATAACTACTGGTTACTGGAGCACCTTAGCTCTGGATGTTACTGCCCAAAAAGCTCCCTTATGTGAAGCAGACAAACCTATTAGTCACAATTTATTTTCAAAGCAGGGGGTTTATTGCAGCAGGTTCCTAGTGAACTTTTTGTTCATGTATTTAAAAAGAAAGAGGTGGCCACTTCAGGAACAAAGTCACCAGAGGGGCGATACTTGGCATCAGACAAAGAACCAGCAACAACAGCTGTAAAGCAGTCTTCGCTAGGTGACCCCAATGGTATTAGAATTTCACAGTTCATTTAAAAATCAAGCAGAATGCTTCGCTTTCACAGAAAGATAAAAATGTGGTCTTCCTTTAAGAATTAAAACCACATTGCATACAGTTGTTTTTGTGACACATAGGAGGCAGTAAGCACAACTGAGGAGGGTGTTTCTCACCTTTTGGTTTAGGCAATCTTTAAGCTGTAGCTGGCCCATTAAATTGGGCTGACCTAAACACCTGCATCAACAGGGTTTCAGGTTGGTTTGCTCCTCCAGTCAGCAAAATGCCGTTTCCAACCCAGCCTCGACTGAACCTGCCTGATGGAAAAGCTCAAGCAAAACACATGGAGCAGAGCTTACAATTTACACAAACCCGACGTTTTCTGTTTCAGCACTGGAATACTTCATATGCTCATAATAACTACAGACATTTAATAATTTCTTGAAGGCATTAGCTTGAATGCCAACTGTTAAAATCTACTTAATCATTTGCTTACACAAAACATTGGAAAAAGTTGAAACAACTTGTCTAGAAATTTATCAGGTACATTTATTAAGGAACAACATTCAAAACCACAGATGTAGTACTAGTATTTTTGAACTTCCATATAAAATAAAAAAACTTGTTTTATTTTGTCAGCATACTTGTATCTGCAGGTTACAACACCTGGGGAAAGATCAGTACAGAGAATTTTGTTAGTGTCTTCCGAACATTTAGCCATCAGAAAATTTTGTGCAAGCTTAACATGCAGAAGACTGCCTGCTTCCAGTCTGAACGAGATCAGCTTCCAATCATTAACACATTTTGGGTCAAACAGAACTACTCTATTACCATCAAGGCTACACGTCTTTCCAGTTTTCCAAGAAGAGGTTAAAGTGTACAATAAAATCCTATCTTCACACAAGCTATGCTCCAAACTTCAATAATTTACATTATCTAAATTTGAAACTATGCAGACTCATGTGGGCTCACTTACATGACTTCATAACAGGATCAAGCCAAGTATCTGCCAGCCTGCAGCTGTTTTTAACAACACTGCCTAGGAGTTTGAATTAAATATAATTCAGATTTTCAACACTACTGTCAAGAGGACTGAGCAGAAGTTTAGTTGAGCTACCAACACCCTGTAAGAGTACTACTAGAAAAGCTGAGACTGACAAGACAAGCCTGACTCTTGCCCATCATGTGGAGCCTACTACAGGAGTGATCCAGACAGGACAGTTTCACATGACGCAGTGTTAAGAACTTCTTGTTGCCATCTATAAAGAGGTGGAGGTAGCAAAATGAAAATAAGGTTCCTTAAGACAATGTTGTCAACAGTTCTAGTGCTACTTTTACCTCAGTTACTGGTCCATTTTCTCCTGTATCTTCTTTTAAAAATCTGAATAATGTTTCAGCCTGAAGAAAAAAAAGAAGTTGAGACATTGAAAACTTTTCAGTAACCTGCTGAATGAACAGCACAAAGAAGCAACAACTATTCAGCTGTGCCACTTTAAGTATTCTTAGCTAATCTGAAACACAGGTGTAGCAAGAGATACCCACCATCCACATGCTAGATTTACTTGAATTGCCATTATGATATGCAGCTCAAGTTCAAATAGAGGACAAATCACAAGATTCATTCACATTTTTAGACATGCTTGGAAGTGTTTATATAAATTCTCCCTACCAGCCTTCGTAAATCATTAAAATATCACATTAAAAATACAAAGTTTTTCAAGTATCACAAAGTTACTTAGTTGAAAAAAAAGGAATATTCCTTCTCTGAGTTATTACCCCCCCCTTACCCCTGACCACGCCAGCAGAAAAAACAAACAACGCTCCTCCCTTCTCACAAAAAGGGTAAAAGTTCTTCTTTCAATCCTCTGGTTTTTTAATGGGGAGAGCGTCTGGCTTTTTACATAGTAGTTATTTCAGAAAAGCACAATGACAGGTTTGACAGGGATGTCTGTAGCAATGTATATTTTTACAATCAGACAACAAACAAGGTTCATTCATTCTCCAGAAGGGAAAGCCAGCTCCGCACTCAATGAAGTCATGAGATAAAATTCAGATCATGAAGTCAAACCTTATTATTTACAGTCATCTGCCCCCTCTTACAGAATATAAACATGTTATCTGGGATTAAACTAACTCAGTACATACCTAAATAACAAAGCTTTGCCTTTGTTATTTGCTACAGAGAAAAAACCACTTCTGGGAGAAAAGTCCATAGATTGAGCAAGATAAATCTGTTTTCTTCTGAACACTGGGAAGTTTGAGAATACTGTATATGAAGGAATATGTACCTATTGAGAAACAGGTCTTTAGTTATAACAATTAGGAAAAAGCCAACAAAATTCAAAATAAAGTACAAATTTAAACCTGAAGGCCAATGTTAAGTTCAAACGTTCAGTTATACTCCTTATCCTACAGCACTTTCTATAGAGAGTTCTACTGGAGAAAAGGTACAGGGAACACACTACAAAGCCAGTTATTGCAACTCATTTATTTTTAAGTAATTACATCTAACTAGTAAAAATAGTCTTCCAAACCCTCAGATTAATTCAACAGTTCCACTGTTGGCCAGAATTCTGACAAGGCTGGCAAAACTCTGAAAAAGCTAGGAAAAACCCCACATAGTAAGACCATTACAGTTAACAGCTGCTGAAAGTTCACATTTGTTGCTGAGTTATGTTTACAGCACTGCAATAAGGGCATCTGAAATAGGGAAAACAAGATGTAAACTAGAACATAAGATATTATTTTCAGAACAACTTCCCTGAAGAAAAAAAATAATTATTTCCTTATAAACATACAGTATCTTGTACATGTCCTCATCTGCTCAGTCTGGCCAATTTTGCAGTATACATATCTGCTCAGTATCAGTTTTATTATGTCACCAAGAACATTTTTGATCAAGACACAAAAAAGCTTGTCCTAACAAACCTGAACATACCAATTTGACAGCCTCATCAGTTTCACGGGAAGCCACTGCCAAAATTTCTGTGGTGGGATTGAAGGTCACGCATGTAGCAGATGTAACTAGGTTCATTATGGCTTTAACTGGTTTAGGGTGGTTTTCTTTGAGACAGACATCAGTCGTATATAAATTTACAACTCCAGAAGCTGAACTGAAAAAAGACATTAACAAAGACTATACCAAGAAGTAACATTTACAGTACATATTACCTTGTTATCTATAGCCGCCATTCAACTGAAAATGTAATTTCCAATTATTTACTGGAATTTGTAATGATATTTTCTTTGGAGCTTGATTTTGCTTTGGAGTTTACAACAGTATTTAGTGGAGAGATCTGGAGGTTTTTTATTTTTTTATATATAGACACACAACTGGAGAGACGCGATAAGCCCATCTTTTGCATAGAATGAATTCAAAGCAATGAGATTGGTATCAAAAGATTCTGAAATAGGTTCAAGCTTTTTGATTATTTTTTTTATATACTGTCGAGTAAGTCTACCTAAAAATCCTCTTCTACAGTAGGCTAAGAAAATGCATACTGTACGTAAGTATTTGCTAGTCTCATTTAAAAGGACTGATACGCTAGCTGAAGTTGCATCTCAGTAAGTTTACTTGGAGAAACACTTTCAAGCTTGTGGCTTTGAGTTGAGGCATCTTTTCAAATGCTAACATGCTCTGCTGCAGAAGCCAAATGAGGAATATAGGAAGGAGAAGAGGGAAAAGACCTTGAATCAACATCCGTAGTACTGAATTTATGATTTCAGTCAGTGTGATTTCAAAATTAACTACTAAACCCATATATAGCAACAGTAACACATTAGAAGTGATACTAGTATTAAGTTCATTATGGTATTTTAGATACACATGGAACAAATTATTATCATAAAACAGGCAATATTCACCTATTCACCTCTACACTAACCTTACTAAATCCAAACTTATTCCATGTTCCTACACTCTCACCAGCCACCAATAAGTTTACTGAAGAGTTTCAAAATGAGATAGGAGGAAGGTGTCAAATCCAAGTCACTTACCCGCATGCCACATACTGGTTATTTTTTGAAACCGCAATGCACTTCCCTTCCAAAGAACCCTCATCTTCAAATTTGTGTAGACACTTTCTGCTTCTCACATCCCAAATGAAAACTTCACCTTCCTCTGGTTGCAGAGTAAAGTAGAAGAATATAGAAGCCATATATACAGAACACATAGTTTGTCTATTTTGTTAAAATAAATTTCATTAGACAACAACTACTACTTCATTTACAACTATCAAATATCAGGTATTTAAAAAAATCCAAACAACTAAAGGCATACTAAAATAGTTAACTCCATTCTTTAATTATTGATCACTTGGTTGCATTTTTAGGCCGGACACTGGCATAAAGTCTTTTAATTATCTTTGTAAAACAATAAATTATTTACATTTATGCATTTTAAATGGAATTATGATTAGTGCTGTTAGAGAGAATACTTACTTGAATAGCTATATATTTTACTGCTGTCTGGAGTGAACGCGGATGCAGTACATCTCCCATTTACCTTCATAGTGCCTATCAGTTCCTTTGTCTATAAGATGAAGAACAACAATGGTGACAATGATTCTGCCAAAAATCTGTAGGCAAGTTGTTTCCATACTCCTGTCCCACAAAAATCTGAAGTTAGCTACACTGACATTAAAAGAACAGCATCAACACTTTCAGTGCCCACAGACCAGAGCACAAGCTGATGCTCATAAATCCATGATCAATTTATTATTGCACAACTACAGCTATTCAACTCATTTGCTCTCTCGCTGAAGGATCTTCATTATATAATGAAACCTTTTTTTTTTTTAAAAAAAAAGTATTTTTCCTAGTAAAAGTTTAAAACAAATTCAAGTCCCATCATATGGCATTTAAAATGTAACTGAAAAAATTCTATATGCATTATGAATCACAGTAGATGGCACGATTCATGAACATGGTACACCCGCATGCACTAGCGTTATTCCCATAAAAGCAGTCCTCTTTTTTCTGCCTTCAGATGCCTGTTTCCATGCTGAGGCCATTCCTTTTGCCAGCACAGAGTTCATGCAATCAGCCAAAATACAACATATGACTTTTTCCAGTGACAGCTTAAAAACCCCTGAAACTCTGGCCTTGGCTCCACCACTCCCAAAGAAAACTGCACAGTGAGGAAAAAAAAAATCTCAGACACCCCAAAACAATTTTCTAAAGCTAGAGTTAGTTGATTCAGCAGCTCATTTTTGAAGGCTGTCACCAGTATGTGTCAAACCTTTGTTTCAACTGAAAGCTAGATTGCTCTTCAGATTAAATATAAGCAAGCAGATTCAAAAGGGAAAAGGTACCAAGAAACTGAAGCTACATGAACCATGACGAGAAAATACCTTCATTGACAACAAGTGAAGGTAACCTGAAGTTCCAGTTAGCAGCATAAACGATCCATCTGGAGAGACTTCGAAATGTCTGAGAAATCTTTCCTCCACACCTTTAAAAAGAGATTCAGAACTTCAAATGGGCATAATTTATTCTTTTTCCTAAACATTCAGAGGTATGATTAATATGAATAAGACCTGACTCCACTTCAGCTTTTCACTTCTGTAATATACTGTCACAGTAAAGCTACAACTCAACCTCATTTATGTGTGACAATTAACTTTTCATATCCCACACAAACTAAAGCTATGCCATATGCCATCTCTATTTGGGACAGCTTCAACTATGCCCAGACACTTAAAGCACTATAAAACTTACCTCTTACTTTCTGTATAGGAATAATACTTCCACTCATCATGTCATACACAAAGAACATTTTATGGTGAGTACCAGTGGCTATAACTTGTTCTCCATCAACACTGAAACAAGCCTTATAGATGGGAAAACTCTCCAAATAGATGCTCTGTATTCTTGGATTCTTTATACCATCAACCTTCAAAAAAAACAGATTATCATATTAAGGAACATACCAAATATTTCTACAGAGAAAATTCGTATCAACTAGCCAGTACAAGAGACTTAAAACAGTAAGAGGTACACAAGTTTGAAGCATTAATCTCTTCATCTTCTCAATCTACAAATGATCAGGCTCTTGGCTCCTCATCCTATATATCAGGCACTCCCAGCCTTCCTGAATATACTTCACACCTCTTACCCTTCTCTGTCTTGCCCACACTTTGTTCAAATGATCGCTTCTATTGTTTTCTAAACAGAAACATTTGCTTTGCATTATTCTTTCCTGCAGTGTCAAATTCGACTTGTGTCTTCGACCGTTTCCCTGATACCGGGCCATGTTGAAAGTTCCTAAATAGAGTTATGAGCTTCCTGCTGCAGTACAGTCTCTCCACCCCCCAAAAAGATTTCACAGCAATATTACATTTTTAAATGAAAGTGGACTACTCAGTCCGCACACCACAGGCTTTATAAACAACTTAAGAAAAAAAAATCATTAGTCCTCATCACTGCAAACATTAAAACCAAACATTAAAAACAAATCTTCAACAAAAACTCTGCTACAACTAAGATTGCCTACACTCTGTAAGTGGTTGGTATGAAGTCACAGATGGAAATTTCTTCCAACAAGATGCCTTCAACCAAGGAAATTCCACTGTAACCACAGACATTACAACCCCTGTGAACACACCATCACAGGAAGAGAAACAAGCAAGTCTATCATTCCAGGCTCTCTCGGGTACGCTTATAAAAAAAATAAGAGTCTGTATTAGTGGCCATTTACATAGTATAGAAGAAAATTCTTCACCTGAAAGAGTGACACAGATCGATCATGTCCAGCAGTCATGACTACTTGAGCAGATGGATGAAACTGCACAGTTACCAATTTTCCATTAGCAAAACGTTCCTGATTAGCAGGCAAGCAGGTACTCATCTAGAACAAAGATCAAGCAGTTTAAAATAAAACACAACTTACGCACTTTTGCTTATGCTGATAAACAGCCAATTGCTCTTTATTCTACATGAGCAAGATCTCAAACCTACAACAAACTTTTAGACAGCATGACATAAGCAGAACACACAGACAGCAAGTTCAGTAAGTTGCTTCAATGCAGCAGTGCAGACATGAGGTAAACTACCTAGCCTTCCTACTGACTTCAAAATTAACAGTCTACATAAAACTAGTTGCGCTCTGACACATCTGAAACAGCTGTAGAAAAGACAGTGTAAGAAACACTCATTTAAGGCTGTCGCTTCTCAAAGACCATTTCAGTAGCCTCAAAGTTGTGGGAGAATCCCATCCTTCCTACGCAGAAATTAAAATCCTCCTACAAGATGCTACTTTAGAGTACATAAAAGGATTAAGTCAAATAATACATCTCAGTTTATGATTTCATGCTTTCATGATGTGAACTATCCCATTTGTCCAACTGTTTACTCTTGAGAGTTTCAAATTACAGAAACAAAGAAGAAATTCATACAATCACTAATTTTACTGCCAAAATAGCAACAAAGAAGTCAAAGTGTGCATATGGGTCAAACTGAGGCAGAAGGATAGGTTTCCCCTTACCTTCAAAATACCTCTTGGGAGGGACTCTGAGTTTGATATGAACTTGCCAGTCCTGCACAGCAGATCATCATCTTCATCACTGTCACCTAATTAAGACAAAGCACATTGAAAAGGCTAATTCCACAAACACTCCTACATCAAAACCTACAAATTCCTTACAGAAACAAATGAGAGCAGAGCACACCGAAAGAAGGAAGGAATAAATCTGACTTATCCAGCATATCATCACACTACTGAAACTGACAAAACATCAAAAATAATTATTTTCTAAGAAGCTGAATAGGGAAACACAGAAACACTTATTAGAATAGTAATGGATTTATTTACTATCACTTGCACTCCTTTTGGATTTCTTCCTGTTTCCTAAATCAGCCCAAGCAGGAACTCCTCCCATAGCTCGCTGAAACCTAGCAAGAGAAGGATTGGGGGGGGGGGGGGGAGAAAAAAAACAAGAGACA
>VYXH01005687.1:466044-517345 GCA_013397275.1 Burhinus bistriatus
GCGCTGCCCCCCTCCCCCGGCCCGCTCGGGCTGGGGGGGGGTTTCATTGTCCTTCCTCCCCTCCTCCTCCTCCTTCTCCTTCCTGCCGGCAGCCGGGGTCGGTAGCGAAAAGTTTGAGATTATCTCGGGCTGAGCGATGCAGGCGTTCTCGCAGCGGTCCACTGGAGTGCTGGTCTTTCAGCAACTTCCTCTTGTAGTTAAAGCCTTTAAGATTTAGTTTTCCAGCCATGCTCGCTTTAAGGGCTGTGTTCTTCAATATTAGCACTTCAAAAGTTCAGGATTCTTTGCATCCAGTTTCCCCCTCTATATAATTTTTACGACTGCTTATATTGTGACTTTGTTCTTAATGTGAGGAGCTGTAAACCCGTGAAACCAGTTTCACTTTCAGGTTGTTGCTAGAAATGTTTTAAAGTGTAGCAATTTCTGTTCAGTGTGGCTTTAAAAAAAAAATTCTACTACAAAGCAGATGCTGATTATGATAGAAACTACTGCTTGTGAAAAAGTCATTCATTTTCAAAATAACGATTTAAAATATGAGTGGCAGCCCTTGTGATTTTTTTCACATCTAAAACCTCTTAAAACTGAATGCTGCAGGGCCGTTTTCTGTGTTTTAAATTAAAATTATTTTGCAGGTTTGAGAACCTGCATTTACTTACGTGTTTGTTGTATTTGTTTATAACAGTCTGATTTCGACTTGTAAGGAGTGGAATAAAAAGGCTCTGAGAGGCTAATCTGGAACATTAAATGGGAACTAAAACAATATATTCCTTTTAAAAAGCAATCAAACTTGGTAGGTTAGTAGTCTTTACTCGTTGCTTCTGCTTAGGGATCATTTTGAGGAAGTGTGCAATGTAAGCTACAGGGAACCTGGCAGAGGTGTATATTCTCCTATGTGGAAGTTATTGTTTATGCCACAAGAACAGTTTACGTGTTGTTCTTGAGAGCGTGTAGGCTTGTACACGTGCAAAAGGATTGTAGACTGAAAGTAAGAATTCTCTTCATTGTTGAAGAGCTAGATGACTGGCAGTAATGATAACGTGTACAAAAGTTCCCTCTTGTTGGCTTTCATTTCTCTTACCTTCTAAAATTTGATTTAATTTTGCAAGGCTTTTGATACCTTCTGCAAACTACTACTGCATACCTTCATTTCTCAGGTAAGTCAGTACACTCTGGTCATGTGTGATGTTTTGCTGAATCTGGCTCTGAGCACATGGAATGAATTCAGGTGTTGAAGACTTTGTTTTTGGGTTGGTGGTGTTTTTTGTTTTTTTTTTTTACATTTAAAACGATTTTTTTTTCAATGGTAGCACAGTGTTTAAAGTGAAGTATTTGCCTCTTCCAAATACTCCTACGTGTAAGGGCTTTGTAGAAACATAATGGAGTTTGTAACAGATTTTCAGTTTTCTCAAAACTTGGATATTTCACATATTAATCATCACAAACCCCCTCCAAAATTGCCTGCTAATTTGATATATTTTTTTATGAAAGAGTCTCCCCTCTTGTGTGAAACCCCCTGGGGAAGAGGCTATGGACAAAACCATTGGCAAACAGCAGAAACTGGCTTCAGACAAAATGCTGTCATACATAGCAAATGAAGAGACAGGAAAAAACATTTCTGTAATTTTCCAGCAGAGATTTTACTTATAATAAGAGTGGAAGGCACATTTCCAGATAGAGGTGAGTTGCTTATATAAAAAAGTAAGTTTGGTTGGTTCTGATTTACAGGAATCCCAAGATGTTTAGCTTTGGGGTTTTTTTTGTTTATTTGTTTTTAATGAAAGCTGAAAGTATGTTTTCTTTAAATTGGTACCATGTTTGAATTTGCTTTTTTTGTCATGCTATGAGGCACAATTGGACTTCAGTTCCACAGAGGGCAAGCTAATATTACTACACTAAATTATTTTGGCCAGCTTACGTTCAGAAGAGTTGTAATAAATTAGTTCCATCGTCTTATTTACTTAATGCTAATACCCGGAGCTAAAACTAAGGTTGTAGCATAAATCATTAATGAACTTTAGAAAACAAAAGCTGTGCATCAAATTTAATACCAACTTTGAAATACAGTATGGGAAATGCACAATCTGTGAAGGGTATGTGATTAAAGTAAATGTGTCTTATCACAGACCCTTGGCTTGAAGGTTGTGGTGACCTCATTGTTGACCTTGGCCTCAAATACCATCTGTCCATACTTCTGTCATGTTTCTGGGGGTTAGATCTGAATATAGAAAGTGATGCCTATCTGTATAGGTGCTGGTAGGCCTTTGTTAAGCTACAGCTCTTGTACTCAAAGCTCTAAATTGCTGCCTTTCTGAATTCAAATGCCAAATTGAGTCAGTAGTAACAGCAACCATTTTGAGTGGTTTGAAACCTTTCTGTGACTGTTGTGGATCACCCACCTTTGGCCAGGATGCGCTTGGGGGCAAGGAGTTTGGTTACTTAATAATGGGGTATTTTTTTGGGCAAGTTTTCACCTTCAAAACACTTTCTTGTAAATTTTGCTAATACTTGAGTATAGTCTTCATCAAGGCACTAAAGCAATTTCCTGATTAAGTATTTGATGTCTAATTAACATTAAATGGTTTTATTTTGTGTTTTGGCCATGCATTGTTCACCCTTCGTGACTGATTTTTAACGCGGAAAGAGTAGTTATTACGCTCAAAGAGTAATGTGCTGACCAAAATCAACTGTGTGTATGTGTGTGTGTATATATATATGTTAAGAGAGTGAGAGAAACTAGTTATTTTTCATATTTGTTTAGCGTTACCTTCCTGCTTTTAGGGAAACCGGTTTCCTTAACTATATTCGTTTATCGTACCATTTGCCTTGTGTAATGGTTAATTAAGAGTTATTTCTTAAAAATACATTGTTGCCAAGTATTCACAGGGAGGAGAGGAAGAACAGGAAAATGGGAAGTTGGGCAGAATAAGAAAGCAGTTCTGAAGAGTTCCTTTCTCCACCCATCCCTTCAATAAAGAAAAGTATGCAAGAAAACCCCCAAGCAAATTGTCATACAGGGTTATTTGCCAGCCCCGCTTACCCTAGACTTTGTAGTGCTCTGTCTAAAAATCTTTCCTGTTGAGGAACCGGTAATCTCATTAGGAAAATAAACCTTAGCCAGTATGCCTAAAAGTTTGTCTTGTTCTTTTGTTTGTGCATTGCTTCTGCCTAATGTACCAATGGGCTCTCTATTAGTGGTGGAGTTACTTAAGCTACTGCTCTTTTGGTATTAACTAGCTACAAGGTTCTATGTTTGATAGGAAGCCAGACTCTTGCTCAAAGTGTGTTTTGCGGATAGGCAGGAGGCTATTCCCTCATTTGTCAGAAAGTGAAGAAGGCTGATCTAGTTCAGTTTTGAGGAAAATACAACCTCCTTAGCATTATTTTTAGTGCTAAATCTATCTTCTAAGAGTAGGAAACTTTTTTTTTCCTCCCTTGTCTGCCTATATTGTGAAACATGGATTGATCTTCCTACGGTTGTAATTGTTAGATTAAGTTACTACTGCTGTTAGTCTCTGGTAGCTTGTTTGACTGAAGGACTGCATTCTCATAGGCGACATATCAAAATTCAGTGGGAATGCCTTGCAGGGTAATAAGCTGTTCTTTCTGAGGCTTCCATTCATAGAGGTCCTGTCGCTACCGTGGTTAGGTGGTTCGCTGTCAGACAGACAAGATATGGTGAGTCAGCTGATAAGACGCGCTGCTGCTCATCACTTGCAAGAACTCGGCAGGAATTGCAGGCTGCTGCTGTTGCCACAGCAGCTGTTTTATCTCAGTTATGGTTCTCTTTGAGGCATATATTGTCCTTTTTGTGAGGATGTCATTTTTGACCTTTGAGTTCAGAGTCGTACCCCAACTTTTTTCTGTTTCAGATGTTAGATGGCATTTGCAAAAGAATAGGACCTCTGACTTCTGCAGGAAGTGTTAGCAGATTCCAGGTGTTGTTCACTTGTTTCTAGGAGTGCTGTCACTTGACGAGGGTTAAAAAGAACCTTAGTGGTGTTTGTTATCAAAATAGAAATGTTTTGATCTGCTCTAGCAAAATTCCAGCTTAGGTATTCTTGCATGTTGTCTTCCTAACTTCCACCTACTTCTGCACACAACGTACTTTGGGGTTTTTTGGTTGCAAAACTGGGCTTTTTCCAAGGCTCACAAAACGTATTTTGAGTAATTTCACCAGAATTACAGTCCAGATAACAACTATAAATTAACATGAAGAATGTCCTATATAATTTATCTGGCAAATGTGCTTACTTCTGGCAAAAACGTGGATAAAAATGTTTTACAAAAACTACAGTATTGTTTTAAAACAATAAGCAAAGCTGCTCTTTTGAATTGCTCATAGCTTGAACTGGGACAATTTGGCCAAATATAAAGGAAATGGAAGGTGATATACGAGACTTGTTTTGACAGTGTAGTTAAACTCAACAAAGTTGATGATTGCTACTTAGGAACGTGTGTAATGCTGAAGAATGATTTTCTTAGTAGAGGGCACAACTTTCCATAGAGAAAGTGAAAATGTTTTCTTTCTCATCTGGGCATATTTTGGCAAAGAGGGCTTGGCAGTAATATTGAGGTTCTAAATGTATGTGATGCAAAAGAAGAACCAAAAAAAAAAATGAGCCAACTGTGCTATTGTGGTATCTGCAATTGTAATCTTGCACCGTGCTTCAGCTTGTCTGGAGCAGCCTGTCTTCCCGTCTGTGCCACTGGTCCTTCGTCTTGCCTCCAACCTCCCGTTTCTTCTTTGGCCTTCCCTTGCGGTGGGAGCAGTGCTGGCTATAGAGTTTCTCTACTGTAGCATCAGGAGTTGGAGGGACTGGGAATGGGCTGCACTTCTCTTCCTTCTGACCTGCTATAGCATTTCAGATCTCTCCCAGCAAAGAACGGGCACAGCAGAACTGCCGTGTGGGTCCAGAGTTCTCCAGTCTGGAATGGAAAAGGGATGTACCGAGACTACCTTGTACTGCAGCCTCCGCTAAAGGGTTGAAGTCCTCCTTTATGTGGGACGAGGCCCTAATCTCATGGTGAGATCAGATGAGCTGATTTATGGAGGATGTGTGAATGAGGAGGGAGATCTTGCCCATGGAATCTGAAACACCACTAATATCTATCCATAATACTAGAAGGCATCATGGTGTTCCGGTATTACTGTTGTGAATTGTTAATATGGTATTGCATTATATTTCTTAGCGGGGGCTGTGGTTAAGGAAAGTTAAATATTGTGGGACATTAAGGAGTTCATGAAATCTTGAGGAAGATGACTGGTCTTTCTGTTCTGATCTGTAAGTCACTGGCACTGTTCGCAAAACGCTGTATCTATGGCAACGTTGTGCTCAACTTCTGCCTTAATCTACACACGTGCGCACACAAACAAATAACTGATCTTGCATCTTGTTGGCTAATAGCATCAGCAATAATGTACAGGTATGACTTGTTACCGCTGCAGGTCAGGACTGGGTTTTGTTCTGCCATCGCTCAGTGTTTCCTCTAATGATTGTGACTGTCACCCCAGCTACTTCAGGCAGATGTCGGTTCCTTCAAGGAGTTGTCAAGCTATGGCCTATCCTAAGTTTTGATTGGTTTTCCTGTAATTTCTAATTGTTGGCTGAGGAATGTGTGCGTAATTAACGTTACACTGACTTTTTTTGTTGCTTTGTTTCAGAGCTGCTTTAAGTGTTTAAAATTTATTTACCTTGTTGCATAACCTTTTGTGCTTACTGTTTTTGGGGGTTTGTTTTGGTTTTTTTTAATTGGATGCTAGGATTAGGTCCGTGTGGAAATCCATCCATAATAGGATTTAGTCAGATTGCAAAGGAGAACAGAGAATATAATAATGAAGGGATAGCATGGCAGAAAAAGGCTCAGATGAGATCCAACAATAAAGATGTTCAGGCATATACTCTCTAGGAAAGGGATTTGGGGAATTACTGTGAGGAAATCTTAAAGCTATGAATCCAAATACAATTTAAGAAGGAAAAGTCTGATCACATATTTTTCTTTCTGCAATGACTTTTAAATAAAATTAGCTCTGTTTTCTTAGCTGTACTTCATCTTCCTAACTTGTGCTTCTATTGTAGAATTTTTCTTCGTCTTCTCTTTATCTGTTACTTCCTCTCAAACTTAGTAGATATGGTTAAGGATAATGAAATACTTTGATTTCTTTGATTATTTTTTTCTTTTAGCTTAATGAGTGCAGCTTACATAGCAGTAGCCTTGTTTCAGTAGATCTGTGTAAGATACTAATACAGTTAAAATTGTCACTGTATTAAAAGGCATATATTGGATGTGCATCAGAAGACATCCGTTAATCTATTTGTACTTTAATGTCTTTGCTGGACATTGCTTAACTGTTATGCATTCTTCAAAACTGTATGTTTTTATTTGATCTCAGATTTTTTTGTTACAGGAAAACTATTATGTAACAAGTTTTCGTATATGACAGTGGCAAATTAGTCACCTTTCTATCTTTTAGCATTTATACAGACCCTATTGCCATAGTAACTGAGCTCTTCATAATTGTTAATGTATTAATCCTCAGAACATCCCTGTGAGGTAGAGAGGTATTCCTGTTTCACACGTGAGAAACTGAATCATAGGGAAGCTCAGTGATTTATGGACAACCTCACAAGCCAACGAGAGCAGAGATACACTCTCATTTCTGTTCCTATGGAATAGTGCCCTCTTGGTTGAACTGTCTTTTCTCTGCCCAGCTTTCTCAAATGAATGAATTTTAGTGAAATTGGCTGCAGCCATCTGGAATGTGCTCATTTGCATATAAGATCTGTGTGGCTGTCATTATTCAGCACATCAGGATTAATGAACTCTGAAGATACCAAGAAAAAGAAATGTATGGACTGCTACTGTGTATTCTCAGTGGATTGTGAGATATTTTTCTTCCTGTATATCACCATACAAAAAACTGGCTAGTTTTGACTCTACTGATACTAATTTAATTGGCAATGTGCGACTCATAACTCTGTGCTGATAGAGCAGTTTGTTGGTACATCTACTTTTGAAGGCTTTGACCTTTGAAAATTTTTAAGCTTGACTTTGAAGTAGTTGCATTCGGAATGCTCTGGTGTTCTTTGGGTTTTTTGTTTGTTGTGGGTTTTTTTGTTTTGTTTTCTTAATTTCTAGACAGAACATACTTCACGAGCAGAAAGGAAAAGACGTGATTCATTCGGGATGTTTGACGGTTATGATAGTTGTAGTGAGGACACAAGCAGCAGCTCCAGTTCAGAAGAGAGTGAAGAGGAAGTTGCTCCTTTGCCATCCAGTCTCCCAATTATAAAGAATAATGGACAGGTCTATACTTATCCAGATGGCAAATCTGGCATGGGTAAGTATGTGGTGCATGAATATGGAGTTCAATATTTACGTTTTTCAGCCTGTGCCGTGAGTTGTGAGGGTCCAATCCCAAATGTTGGTCCAGATTGAAAATGGACCAAAGCAGCTGAATGGTTGGGGTTAGTTTGTTTGTTTGGGAGGGGAAGATTGTTTTTTGCTGAACTGAAATAAGATAGATTTTGAAGCCAACTGTCATCAAAGACATAGTATGAGAACATCCACCTTCCCATCAAAGGTGTATTATGTATATATGCACATGCATGCGTATGTTCTCATGTACGTTGTTTTTATTCTTTGAGCTTTGAGGAAAATGTCAGTGTGTCCTCTACACTTGGGCATATATTCTCTCTATCTGCCCTTTATGTTATGTATACAATATATTAAAATATATTTCTTCATATAGTAGGAAAACTTCATTACTGCTACAGTTTAAAGTCTGTCAGCGTATACCAGTTCATTACCCACTATCTGTGAGCTAGACTATACTGGAAAAAATAGAGAAGATTGTTTTTATCATTGGGGAAAAATATTTTAGCCAAAATTGTGATTAGTAGAACTCTCTCTGGGTAGAATCTTGGTATTTCCTCATTGGCATAAGTTGGTCACAAACTCTTACTCATCGTGGAACAACTCAGTGGGTCATGCTGTCTACCTCTGAAGCATATGATTCCAGCTAGAAGAGGATATTGGTGGGCTAAGGTAGTGTTTGGTATACTAATTTATGATTCAAAAAAGATCTGGTTTTATTTCAGGTTGGAAGTATTAAATATTTAGAGGAAATCAAGATTGGCAGGCCCAGATTCAAAGCAGATGTTTCCTTGAGAACCATGAAAACACAAAAATGGGCTTTAGCTGATTTAGCTGAGTCATTCACTTCTACCACCGGTAAAATTAACAGAGCAGAAAGGAGGCACCCTTTCACCAGTGAACTTGAGGTTCTTAGTGTTTCACTGACATTTGTGGTGGTGTTCTTATTTAAGTTATTTTTCTGTGCAATTTTCTTCAGGGTCAAACCCTAAGAAACTGTTTGGTGGTGCCACCTACAGGACCTTCCTTATGTTGCCTTTGTTCCAAATTTTTACTGAGGTCTTTAATAAAGACGATCCTAACATCTGGCTTTTTATCTCCTCTGACTAGCTACATGCGAGATGTGTGGAATGGTTGGTGTCCGTGACGCTTTTTACTCTAAAACAAAACGCTTCTGCAGTGTGTCATGCTCTAGAAGCTATTCGTCGAACTCCAAGAAGGCCAGCATTCTGGCCAGACTTCAGGTAGCGGTACAGACACCATTTTCTTTATATACTTCTTGTAGTCTGTGTTTGTTAAACATCTACATTTGTAAAACTTGCATGGTGATTTAAGATAAGTCAAGTTTCTTAACACATTGAGATTTTCACATAAGTGATTTTGTAAGCCAAACCTCAGAACTGTATCAGTCATGAACAAATTACTTTGCTCGGCAGAGCAAATTCCAGAGAATACTGACAGCTTATTTCACTTCTGCTGCAGTGGCCCTTCTGCAAGAAAAAGATCAGGAAAAATCTTCAGTCTACATACATAGTGACTTGAAATTCCATGCATCTCATACCCAAGATATTTTCTGGCTTTACAGAGCATAAAGGTTTATTTAGCATAGTTGTGTTCTGTTTTGGAGGATTTTCTGAAGTATATAGATTTGCAAAATGGGTTTTGGTCTGTTCACTTAAAATATTAATCAAATAATCATGAAAGTATATTTGTAACATTAAAGAAAAGAGATAGACATGTCAGGAAATATCGTTATATCCTGTCTCAGATTCATTGCAACAAATACCAAGAAATTGCATGGGTATAAATTAGATTAAAAGTGCTTCCTTTCCACCTGCTTTTAAAAGATATCTTTTTTTCAGGTACACAACAATGCATCTATAATGCTGTTCAAGTTGGAATACTAGTACAAAAGCCATCTTTTGGACATGCTTTGCTACTGGTTTTTAAATTTATTTAATATTACATGTGGTTTTGTGATAATTAGTCAACTTCCATTCTGTGTTGTTCTAATTTTAGTTAAATGTACCAGAGATATGCTACAGACCTATGGAAATTTCCTGATGGGAGTTTGGAAAGACTTTATTTACTTAGCTTTTTTTTGTTTTAGGGTAAACCTCCGACAAAGAAGGCTAAAGTTCTACAAAAACAACCCTTAGTGGCTAAATTAGCAGCATATGCTCAGTACCAAGCAACTTTACAAAACCAGGCAAAGACTAAAGCAGGTAATGACATATAAACAGAGCTGGAACAAATTCTTGGTAATACAAGATTTGTGGCTCATTAGCAGCTTCCTAAATAAAATAACTTTCTCTTAGCAGCTGTCCCTGTGGAAGGTTTCAGCTGGGGTAACTACATCAATAGCAATAGCTTTACAGCAGCTCCTGTTACCTGTTTTAAACACGTAAGTATTTTTTAATATGTGCTATCCTTTTGTGTGTGTGCATGAGAGAGAGAGAGTCCATGTTAATTCTTGAATTCGTTTTTGCAAAACCTTCATATCCGAATACATGTCATGGCCTTGGACTGTGAAACTTACATTGTAAACTGTGTTAGTATGGCTACCTTTTAGATAGGTATGGTTGTTTTTATTTGTCTTTTAAAACCATTCTGAATGCTATGAGTTACTCTCATCATACACACTCTTATAAACAAAGAGAAAAGTAAAAGGAGGACTCTTAAACACTGGTGAAATTATTTTTCTTAAAATCAAGGTGCAAAATCATCAAATGCACTACAGAATATCAAACCAACCAGGGCGTGCAATATTAGAAGTTACAAAAGGCATTTTAGATTGAGTCAGATTTACTCCATTGTGTTGAACTGATCTTTTGGTTACATACTTGGATTTGGGATTTTTTTTTTTCCTTAGTTTTTAGTCAGATCCTCCCTGTCAGTCATGCTGCCAGGTAGTGTAGAATGAAGGCTTTTTATAAATCTGAAATGAAAAAGGTTGATTTTGTTTGTATGAGAGTTACAAAAATTCCGAACAAAAAAGTCCTCTGTCATTACAGAATATAATTAGGGGATGAGGAAAATGTTTAGCAGCACCTGTCTTCAATATGTTTGCTAAATTCTAATGACTAGGTCTTGTTTAAAATATTGTCAGTACTTTGTCTCTTTAGAAAAAACCTTTCTGACTGTTTTCTCAGCATGCTTCTTTTTATTTATTTGGGAAGTTAGTGTTCCATCTTCTTAAAGTTTTATTTTGCTCAAAATTATCTGATGAAAATTGCAATCAAAACAAACATTTTGTTTCGTGGAAGTTGTCTATAAGGGAGAAGAGACATATTTTCTGTCCAGTTCTGGAATTCATGCTGAGCCCTGTCAACTCATAAATCGGAAGGAGTTGAGGGCTCTTGGCAGTTGGCACTTTCTGAATAGCACCCTTTATGCTCAGAGGCCTTAACTATTGCCCAGAACAGAGCCTTGCATTAGTATAGCTTCGTGAATTTGTATCGAATTCCACGTGCTTAAGTAAGCATGCTTGCACTTTGTTTTCACTGTTATGTACATGCTATTATAAGTCATTTCATAAGTATGTATCAAAAGGTATTGTTTGATAACATGGGCTATGCTGTTATAGCAAATGCTTCATGATGTACGGCATCCTTAATTGGGATACAACTACAATAGTTAGGTCACTTGTAAATTATGCTATAACGTTCCATATTAAATGGAGCTATATCTTCATTTCTTACTGCTTCATTCATTAAGGTGAATGGTACACCAATAATGTGAACAGACACAATACTCCCGTTCACATTTTACCTTGAAAATTTTCACCAGCTACATGGCAACAGTGCTACTAAGCCTGAATGTTGTTTCTTTTCTGACCCTGTTTTCCTTTTATATACAAGTAGAATGCAACTCCTGCAATCTCCTTTTGGAGACTGCTACTTCTTTGGTGGACGTTAGTTAGTGTTATAAGGGTCTTATTTGCTTTTAGTTTTACTGCAATTATTTATTTGAAAAATATATTATTTAAACCAGTCAGAATCTGAAAACGCATTAGTACTTTCTTGGTAGATCCTTCTCTCTCTCTCCTACTCTCCATTGATAATTAAAAGAAACAATGCTCTTTTTGTCTGGAAAGATTATTGCTGTTTTCTGTGTACTATATTGCTTTGATTCATAAAAGTTTATATTAGTTGATGTTCGTTTACCATCCATATTATGGATTCCATGCACATGTTGTGTATGTCCATGGGATTGAATATATAAAGCTTATTCTCGTCATAAGTTTTGAATTGACAGTAAAGTCATGACATCTACCCTTAAATTTGTTATTAGATAAAATATGTATCTGGTTGTACTAGGTGTATCTGTATGGATATTTGATAGGGAACGTTGGGATCAATATTAAAGAAAATTTAAGAGAATTATAATATGTGGGATTTGGCTTATTGATTATTGTTTTAATAGCCAGACATACTTCAGTATTTCAGGTCTGATCTAATTTTCCCAGATCTTTTTTTTTTTTTTGCCGGGGAAGTTATTTTCCTCTTCAATTTAAAATAGTTGTATTTTAGAATTAAAACATTTCAATCTTGACATTCTCCCCATCTCTTTCTCTATGTGAGAAGAAGTAATTTCAAAGTCTTTTGATGCGCTTAATGTGGCTTTTGTACTTCCCTGTTACCTTCATTCCAGACTTCAGTGCTGAGTAACACTAGTGAAATTCGCTAGCAATAGCACAACTATGCCCACTTTATAGTTCAGTAAAGTGAAGCAGGGAGACTGCTTTGGTTTATGTCATATAGGAAGCCTGGGACAAAGCCACAATTACAGTTTGTGCACCTTGCAGCTTTTTTGGTCGAATTGCGTTAATCAGACACACAGCAGTAGCTGATGCAAGGAGGAAAACTCTTAATTTAATGTTTTTAATATTGTGTTACAGCTTAGTAACATGCAATGTGCTCATTGGTAACCTGCATTCCAATTTCATTTTCGTCTAAACAGTTTTTACTTTTTTCTATATTTGCTTTTATTAACTCAAACCATTCCTAGAAGTGAAAGCAAATATAGTGCTTTGAGCCATTTGTCAGTACTAATTAGTGTGCAACTTAATGCACCTTTGATAGTAATTATTCTTTTCCACTCTGTTGCTAGTGAGATGCACGTTTTCTGAAGTTAAGAATTTTTCAGTCATTTTTCCAGTTGAATTTTATTCTGAGCTGAAATATTTCCATTCTCTTGGTTTCTTTTGTTATTAAAATACATAAATAGTTCGCTCTAAGGGAGCATTTCCAGGATTTTACACTAGGTGGCAGTGCTTTGCTTTGAACTTTTTACTTTAAACCATTTGTCTTCTCTGGCATTACCCTTTCTGGGGGTACTGTTCACACACAAGGTTTCAGCATAGTACCCTTACGACTCAGGAATTGGTAGCATCACTTTGCCATTAAAATCCTGATTCAGGTTTCAAGTCTGAAGTCACGGCAATGTCAGTGCCATCCCAAACCTTTAAAAGCCAATTACTTAACCCCTGAGATCTTTGTTCAGCCAGACATGTGGGGATACTTAGCCTTTAGGCGCTCCTGTCAAACAGGACCTTCCTGATTGCAACTTACCTTGCAGAGAAGGCAGCTGCCGCTCACAGATAAACCTTCCCAGGTCATCTCCGGGAGCAGGAAGGGATGAACCAGATCTTCCTTGTTTGGGAGTGACGTGAAGTGGATCTCTTCGTCATGACTCTGAAAGGTAAATTTGTTCTTACCTGTAAATTATGGTTCTGCTAGTTCGCACTATGCCAATCCAGACTTCAGAGTTATCCTTCCAGCCAGCAGACGAATAAGATTTAACACTTGTATAGTGCTTTTTGAGTTTTTCAAAGCACTGTGCAAATGTTGATTGATTAATCAGATGAAGACAGAGAAGACATGAAGGAAGATGGCTGTTATAGCCCTGGTTTATCCAGTCTTCCTCCCTTAAGAATATTCATAATGAGTGAAAAAGGAAAGGATGGCGCAGTATACCAGGTATACTGTAAACCGTCACATCAGGACAGTAAATGTTATCTGGCATTTCAGTAGCGATGCTACACAGGATGGCTTCCTTCTAAAGGCTGAGCCATATGGATTGGTGTAGGAGAACTAGCAGAACCAATATTTTCACAGACAAGGACAAATTTAACTTTCTGCTATTTCCCTCTATACCAATCCATGCTCTAGAAATAAGAATTTGTGACATTTCCGTTACCGGTTGATGTGAGGAGGTGTGTTGTGAAATACTTTTCTCCCTGAATCAGCTGAATAGGTGAGCAGGTAGTAAAATATATTTCAGTTAAGTGCAGCTGGATTATGAAATTTTTCAGCACTGGTATTTTTGATTGTTTGGCCTCATCTGTATCTCTATACAAGGCAACAAGATTTGCTAAAATACGCATTTTGAAAAATTTATTTTCCCAATTCAATTCAGAAAGCTACATGTGTCAATTTAGAGATGGTAGCAAATATGTAACAGGACTTGATTAAGAAGCTGTATCTACGTATTTTGTGTGTGAAAATAAGCCATCATCTTTCAAGTTGTTTTTTTTCTCTGTCTGCCAGATGGCAGAATAGAGCTCTGCAGTCTAGACTGGTGTAGATGGGACATAGCAGATCATGAAGAGACCAGGCTTCAAGACTAAGAAACTGGCATACTTATAAGAACTTATCTTTCCTTTAATAGTTAAAACTAGTTTCGTTTTGCATGCCTAGCCTCAAATATTTCTACTACTGAAGGGTATCCCTCTTTTATATAAGTTTGGCTTTTAGTGCTGTTAGCTGGCTAGTGCTGATTTGAAATCACGATACTGGAATTTTGCTGGCAGTTGTTCAGGATTAATCCAAATTTCTTCACTTATGGCTCTCAGCCGAAATTCTGAAGTTGGAGGCTATTCCCACTGAGCATTTCGGTTCTCTGTGTTTGCAAAGAGTTTTGTAAATGAGACACAGCCTAAGCGTACTGTCTGCCCACTAGGGTACAGATCCAGAGGATCCCTTCAGTTGTCCCTGTGATATCTGGATATTCTCTGAACTGATAAGAATTTATTTTTCTCAGAACACTTTAGCATCAATATGGCTGTTGTCCTAAAATACCCCAAATCCAAATCTTTCCCTTCTTGGTGGTCTCAAGTTTAATGTAGACTGAATAATTTTCTATTTTGTTACCAATGTAACTTCAGTTGAATAACTTTTAAGGTTTTAAATTCTTCAGCACTGTGCATTTCTGATATCTCTACAATGCCATCTTTGACTATCTTTTCATGATGCTCTGTTCAACAAAACATTCTTCTTGAGATAGCAAACTAAATGTAATTTTTATCTCCAGTTTCCACAAATCCTTAGTAGTTCATCAAGCCTGTATTTCTTCTCGTTACTAACACATTAGTCTAAGCCTTTGGGACAGTCTGTGAGGAATCTAGCTGTGCATTTCCTTTTGGCATTCGTTAAAAAGGTGCCACTCAACCTTTTATTCTTTCTGCTTGCTTGATGGAATGGTCACTTGCAAGTGATATGAAAGCCTGGTCCTCTGAGGGGATGTGGACCAGTGGGTGATAAACCCCACCATAATAAATCATCAGGAATAGATTCAAGAAATAACTTCTACGCACTTTTTCAGGAATGTTTTTGATTTACAGAATTTAAAGATTTTGATGTCTGTGGTACAGGTATGAATTTAAAGTACCATCATTTTCTTGCAAGTAGAATCGCAGAGGAATTACACCATTGTTGCTAAAATCTTGCATCTAATTGAAACATAGTAGAATAAAGCTGACCTGTGAGTATATGCAATTTGTGCTTTACAGATCTTTAAAGTTGGTATCCTATAGTTTTTGCAGGAAATATGCACTGTTAATTGTATACAATTACAATACTACACATAATCTTCAAATCAAAGCCAAACTAGATTTTCATAGAAAGAGTGTATTCTAAACATATGCATATGTCTTATCATGTACATTGATTTTTTTTTTTGTCTTTTTAAGTAATTTGTAAAACACTGATATAACAAAATATAATTATTTTCATGTGGTGAACTGGTGACTTTTTCCCCCTCTACCTTAAATGATAGGCACCTATGGGGACATGCTGGGGTGATATCTCAGAAGGAGTGCGAGTGGAGGTTCCAAACACCGACTGCAGCCTACCTACCAAAGTCTTCTGGATAGCTGGAATTGTAAAATTAGCAGGTGAATATATTTTAGTTGAAATTATTACAATAATCAAAATAACTGTGTGAAGGGAGCTAATAATTTAGTCAGTGGTCACCTGGTTAGTAGAATGTTGATACTGATGAGGTTGTCAGAGCAGTGTCAACAGGTTATATGTTTTAGCACTATCACTAAGTTATACTGTTTTACAGTGGCTTCAGTGATGCTTGAGAATGCCTGTGTGGTTTTTTTTTTTAATATTGCACTAGAGTACAGCAAAAGCAGTGCAGAATGAGGAGATAGGAAATTGTAAACCAGCTAGCAAGTAAGCTTCCTTATACGAAATCACTTTTCTGAGCTAAAAGTTAAAAATTCAAGGTCATAGCTAAGATATGAAAAAGCAGATACTGTAGGTAATTAATTAATTTTGTCCTCCTACATATAACTTCTAAAGGTTTATAGTTCAGGAATTTTAATTTTAATTAAATTTCACTGACATGATAGCACATGCACATTTATCACAACACTCCTTTCTGTGCATTAATAACATGCAGAAATGTGCAGTAAGAATAATGTTCTATAGAAAGCTATAGTCTGGCAAATCCAATGTAATATACATTATGATTGGTAAAGAAATATTAATAAATATTTTATAATCTTGTTTAATTTTTGTCTTTTTTTAATGGGATTGCTTTTTTTCAGGCTACAATGCTCTGCTAAGATACGAAGGCTTTGAAAATGATTCAAGTCTTGACTTCTGGTGCAATGTTTGTGGGTCTGACATCCACCCAGTTGGTTGGTGTGCAACCAGTGGGAAGCCCCTAGTCCCTCCTCGAAGTATGTAAATAGTAGCCTTACTAATTGATATAAAAGTCTTTATTAAACTAAATTTGCTCACGGTCCAGATATCAAAGTATTTTTTTACCATAGAACTCTTTCAACAGTTATGGATAAATCATTTTAACTTTTGGAAAGTTAAGGACTTGACTGATGCTGAAAGTGTTTCTTGGAGTAGCCCATCTGATGCAACTTAAAGTTCTTAAGATCAAGGTGGAAGCGGTTAGCTGATCAGTGATGTGAACATGCACTGATTTTATTTATATTTTGTTATAAAACTCTTTGCCCTGACATACCCATAACTTAATCTTGGGTAGCATTCATTCTCTAAAGAGGTTTTTGTCATTATTGTCATCCAGGCCTTTTAACAGTCATCTGGGATTTCTTCTTTACATATTCCAGACTCTAATATTGTCTCTAACGGACACAATTAAAAATCAGTGGCTTATTTTTTCCCCTTCATTTGCAACAGCCATCCAACACAAATACACAAACTGGAAAGCTTTTCTAGTGAAACGACTTACTGGTGCCAAAACACTTCCTCCTGACTTTTCTCAGAAGGTAAGGCTGATGCAATATCAATGATGTACTATAAACGAAATTGCAACACAATGTGAAGAACTGAAGTATTTTACAATGGCACATTAGCTCCTTTTATAGTGAAGATGATACAGTAGTTTCTTCCCTTAAACACAGTTTTCCTTGAAATCTCTATTCTCCATTTATGTCCACACTTGACTATGTGTTTGGAAAACTGTATCCTCTACCAGAAAGTAGTTTTCTTTAAAAACTAGTTAGTCTACTTTAATTTTAAAATACCCCAATTTGAAAAAAAAAAAAAAGTGCTAATAAGCTACCCTGTGATATGTAAGAAAAATTAAAATTTTATTTTTCTAATTCAGGAATTATTTTTATCATGTTCTATTTCAAGAAACTGAACAAAATGTGTTAATATAGCACATATCTAGATGGAATAAAGTACATACTTTTTAAATGTTAATATTTTTCATCTGCTCTGGACTAGATTTTTTTGCTATCTTTAAGTCATGTCTTTATGTGTGGCAGCTGCCGGTATAGTGTGCTGTAAGTTTCCTTAACAGTATTGTGAGAAGGTATGTAGCTTTTAGTAGGAATACGAGACTTACTTGTTGTCTTACACTGCATCTAATATTAAAAACAAAACAAAAAAAAAAACCTTTCTGCAGTTGTTCATTTCTATTTAAAAATTGGCTCAGTTGGAAGCCAAATTGAATTATCGAGATCTCAACACTTTGGGGAGTTCATAATGGAAATGGCAAGTGACAGATACTGATTTTTAAGCAGAATGTATTGTCACAAGGTAGATTAACATCTATTTCCATTCTCTTCCTTTCTTTTTGGTATATTATGAAGAAATATGTTTGAGTGGCCAGCTTTAATTATGTTGAAGGTTTGTTTTCCATGTCTTTTATAATTAAGTATTTTAATCTTATTTTTAAAGTGCTGTGTTTTGAGTGGATGACAAAGAAAAATAAAAATCTTGGGGTTGTTTGTTTTTTTTTTGTTAAAATTGTTTCTCAAGGTAATTTTATCCATTGTTAACAACTGAACAAACTTACAGGTTACAGGAATTTTCAATTGACTTAATGAGTGAGATTTGTATTAGGGGCTGTACTTGACACAAAGCATTCTAGGATCTATTCTGCTTACTTTTTGGAAACATTTCATTTTTCCCCATGTACAATGAAATATAAGACAAATCATTTGTCATTTTTGCAGGTTAATTAACAAGTACTTGAACTTAATGAAAAGTACGTTGATACTGTGCTTTAATAGCAGAAGACAGATGTCTAAGGGAAAACACAGTATATTCTTACAGAATGTCTTTTTTTTCCTGTTACTTTAAGGTGTCTGAGAGTATGCAGTATCCGTTCAAAACTTCCATGAGAGTTGAAGTTGTTGACAAAACGCACCTTTGTCGAACAAGGGTAGCAGTTGTAGAAAGTGTCATTGGGGGACGGTTAAGATTGGTGTATGAGGAAAGTGAAGACAAAACTGATGACTTCTGGTGCCATATGTACAGTCCACTCATTCATCATATTGGTTGGTCTCGAAGTATAGGACACAGATTCAAAAGATCTGGTAAGCTGCTTGTGTTTTAGAGGTGTCTTTGTGGGCAGTATTGGCTTGGAGGAGTCTGACTTAAGCAGTACTGTCACTTTATCCAATTAATAAAACTAGCTTGAATAATGATCTTTAAAATTTTGTGTAATGTAGCCCAGGAGTTTTACCAACTATATTACATTCAGAGGTTTCAATTAAAACTATAATTAGTGTATTTTGCAGCATTGGAAAAGCCAGAATAAATTTTGGGTTGACTTGCAGTATGTCAATGTCTAGAAAGATTGAATGATAAACAGTGGTTAACAAACTGTCTAGGCAGGAGAACCTTGAACGGCAGTATTCAAGTATGGTAAACCTAATTTTTCATGCTGATACCGGGAATTACACAGTCCTGCTCCACAAACTCCTAGTTTCTTCACAGTTGTCTCTTTTGTACAATACAACATGGACAAGTATCCTATTAGATTAGATTCTGCATTTTTTTTTTTACTTGCAAGTTTAAAGGACTATCTAATGTTTTTATATTGCAAGATTTGTATGTTTTAGAGGGTGTTAGGAGATGGGCAGGGGAGATGAAGTGTCAGTCTAATAGATGGTACACAGTTAAGGCCGTTGTTAGCTAAAATACAAAAATACTTAATTTAAAATATTTAAGGTTTCTAAACAAAAAAATCTGGTTTTTGAATATTACTCTGCTTCATTGAGCTTGTGTTCCTTGTCAGAAACAGAATTTCTATGAAACATTCCACAAGCCTTCAGTTTTCCCAGCGCTTAAACTTTCACAGAAACCATTTATAAATAAGAGTCGTTAGAGAAATCAAGAGCAGTGCTACTTCCCAGAAATAATGTTTCTAACAGAGTTTCAGACATTCCCCTTGAAAAGTGGTAGTCAACTGTTGGCTAAAACCGGCTCTCTATATATGTATTTAACGTGATTATGTATAATTATATAAAAAAATATGTAAAGATAATTTTCTGTCATAATGCAAAGTAGTTTACTTGCCAATTTTTTTGCAAAAGCTTCTGCATATATTAGTATCAAATCTGTCACATAATCAAGTGGTCTTGTAAATTGTTGGTTTGGGTTTTTTTTCATAAATGAGATTGTGTTATAGAGATATTTCAGGTAGAAGTCAATAAGGAAAATAGATGGATTATGTCCTCCAGATTTTTGTGGAGTCTTATTATAAACCGTGGGCCTCCCACAGCAATGATGGCATTGTATGAGTTAACATATTCAGAAAAACATACTGTCTGCTCTATTAACAAAACTTCTGAATAATATGTGCTATTATTCCTTGTAGATATTACAAAGAAACAGGATGGACATTTTGATGCACCCTCACATTTATTTATGAAGGTGAGTTTGCTAGCAAGAACACAGTTTTCTCAAAGTTGACTGAGATCCTTCAGTTCCTGGTGTGTGTAAAACAGACCTGAAACTCCACTTGAGCCCTGGGGATATGCCTAGCACAAGCATTACTTTTTTCTATTCAGACATTTACCTCATTTGGCCTCCTTGACATAAGCAGAGATGATGGAACAGGTATTTCAATCTGTTGCTTTGGTGTGGGGTTATATTTTGTTCCAGGCTTCTTAGGTTCTTAGCTTCTGGTGCTGTTTTGTGATTGTTTAGGTAAAAGAGGTTGACGCAGCTGGAGAATGGTTTAAAGAAGGAATGAAATTGGAAGCTATAGACCCCTTAAACCTTTCGGCAATATGTGTTGCAACTATTAGAAAGGTAAGAAAACAAATGTGTATTTTGGGAAGGTAGATAGGAATCCTTTTTCCACTCACCTTTATTCAGGTTTGAAACAAAAAGCTCAAAACCAAAATAAATGCAGTTCGTTCATACAGTAATGTTTGTGGAATACATCCATTAATTGTTTATATACAACTGCTATGAAAAAGAATATACTTATGTAATTATTTTTTTTATTTTAACTTTTATCTCTGGAAATTCAGCCTTACCTTTAACTAGACTATAATATTTTTGCAAGATTAATTTGCAGGGCAGTCTTCTGCTCATTATACCAAATGTTTTGCAACTGTTCAAAAAGAAACCTCATCTTGCTCCCTTGCAGAAATCTATGAAGAATTTTAAGGATGTGCTTTTTTCCTAGCTTGATTGAAAGGGATCCTATCCATGTGAAATCTGTTTTAAAAGAAGAAGAAAATGTAAAATGTGGCTTAGTACTGATGAGGAGCGTGGTTATGACTTCAAGTCTTTTTTTCTTATTAATGGTGTGCAGAATGTCCTTGCAAACTAAAGAGTAGAGTAAATTATAAAGCTTTACAAGTAGAACTGATGTTCACAAGAAAAATGAACTAGAGATCAGAAAAAGGAAATGTTCGTCTCTTATAACTTTGCAGTTAACAAAGGTACATTTGACGATAGTACCCATGGTCTTGGAGACAGGTATGGTTTGGGGTTTTTTGTTTTCTTGTAATTGAGTGTCCTTCTAAGTGTACGTCCATTATTATTGAGTTACTTTTCACTCTTTTGAAACATGGCATGCTTTCTTTCTAGCCTTATCACACAGTTAAAGGTATTTAATGTAAAATTTTGTTTTTCTTTACAAAGGTTTTAGCAGATGGCTATCTTATGATTGGGATTGATGGCTCAGAAGCAGCAGATGGGTCTGATTGGTTTTGTTACCATGCCACTTCCCCTTCTATTTTCCCTGTTGGTTTCTGTGAAATTAACATGATTGAACTAACTCCACCCAGAGGTACATATAGCATTCTGACCACATTTTATTTTAAATATTTTTTCAGTGATATTGTATGTGCCATATGCTTTGTTTCTTAACTCAGTCTACAAAATTCATGTCACTTTTTAGGACTTTCTCAAGTCTGAAACAAATACAACAGCATAACTTCAAAGTAATCTAAAACAGAGATGACAAACTCTTCATTTAGAAAAAGTCAAATTGAACATCAGATTGATTCTCTGGCTAAAATAATTTGCTTTTGCTGTCAGAAATTGAGGATAGCCACTAGTTGAACAGTATATCCATTAACTGAATGGGAAGTATGCTAGTCACTAAAAGGACTGTTTAGAATATGTAATTTCTTGGGAAGTCCTGGCCACAAAAAGGATTAACAAACATTGTAAAGAATCTCAGACTTAGGCTAATTCGCAACAATACCGGTGAATTTTTTGAAGAATGTGTACAAACTTGAGGTTTGAGGAAGTAGCCATTAGAGCTATATGCTGCATAATCCCTTCTGTGAGAAAAAGCTGTCTGTCCACTAGCACATATGCCTACAGAAGACTGTATTGCTTTCATTTTTCCATTTTATTTTCTTGATCTAGCAATTTATAGAGGATTGTAACTAGCTGTGTAACAGCAGATAATGATGGTTTTCTACGGACTTTTTTTTCTCCATTCTCATTCTTGCAGGCTTCTACTTGTATTTATTGAATTATTTTTCTAGGTAATAACTACAAAGACAGTGTAATGCAACATGAAGAAAATAATTTCATATCATTTTCATTATTGCACACTAATGAATCTGTCATCTTTAAGTATGTCGAAAGTACAGTTGGACAGATTTACTATTATTTTCAGTCAACTCATTTAGTGAATTTGTTGCCTAGAAATTCATGAGCATAATCGCCCCTCAAAAATATGTGGTGCAAGAGCCTCTTGGAATAGGAAGAGTTTTTGTGGAAGGAAAAAGCATGCATATCAATCAATTTAGAAACAAATACATTGAATTGATGATACAGAATAGGAAAAAACCCTCCCTTCTACAATTAAACTTTTCTTCTTTACTCTTCGAACATTGCTTACACAATAGTATGTGAATTTTGTTGTTAACAGATTTATGATACTTCTGTGTTTCTTGTATCATGGCAACCTTATTCTTTATCTACGTGTATATTTTTCCTTTTATTGCAGTTTTCCGTAACAGTCCTGTATCATCCACTGAGAGGCGATTATAAATCACTCATGCAATAATCTAAAAGTCATTTGAAAGAGGAATTAACAGCAGTAAAATACAGATCATAATGCGCATTAACATATTTAATAGGATCAAAGTGATCAAAGCTTCTTAGGTCTTACGAGGGATGTATTTTGCTTTCCAAATTTCGGGCTTGAAAATGGACAGTTTCTTAATTCTGACTACTCTAAAAAGGACCGCATATACATGTCTCTAGTGTGTGTGTGGTGACAAGTTAATTAAAGGACTTGCATACAAATATATTGGTCTAGCCAGAGGAACTGTGCGCTAAGAAGAAAAGCGTTAATAAGCAGAACTGATACATTATTAGCCTTATTAATTGTTTGCTACATCTGTTCTTGCAGATATTACATACCTAATGTGAACACTCTTTTTCCAAATTACATTTAGCAATGTGGATACCTTAAGCTGCTGTGAAATGATTGGACTTAATAAGCTCATTCCTTCCAAACATCTTCATCTCTTGCTGAAATCAGTAGAAGATGAAGATGCTTAGACACTTTCAAGAATGGGATTGCGTTTTGGGCCGTGAATGTTAGCCACCTGATGAGTCTGGCCCTGCAGTACTGAGCTATGACTTGGTGGGTGCTCTCTATCCCTGCTTAGATGAGGTCCAGCTGTTTCTCATAGCTCCCCGTGCCATGCCCACTACGCTGCAGTCTTTTCAGAATGACCAACACTGCATACCACCACAAAGAAATCTTTCAAGCTGTTGTTGCTCCAGCTAGAATTTGAGAGTTGTTGGTTTAAGCAGTTGTAAAAGTTGCCCAAAGTAAAAAATAGTCCTGTGTGTTTTATTCATATTCCATAGATGAACAAAAGCTAAATACATTTGAGATTATTTTCTTCCCTTTATAATAGCTTTTAAAATAAAAAAAAAATTCCTGTAATTTTCCATATTATTGCTATTTTTAGCCGTATTTAAGTTTTGAAATATCCATGCTTGTTCTTACCACTCTGTTCCTAGCGGTTCAAGTGTTTCAATAGTGGAGCTCTTTCCCCACAGGAAAGACACTGGATGTGCTTAATTACTTGATCTGTTCTGGGTCATTTGTGTGGGGCATTGTAGAGATCAAGGATCTACGTGGACAGAAAGCTTCAAGTATGAATGATTAATCTTAACATTAAACGACACTTTCTATATTATCCAGAGGTTCATTCATCTTGTTTGTTGCAAATGGACAATGTCCAGATAACTGTCTTGTCCCTTACACCAAAGCTCAGAGAGTGGAAGTTTCTGATGTTAATGTTTTGCATCTTTGTTGTCTTTTTAGCCATAACACAGTGCCAATATACTGTTTTTGTTGTTGTTCTTACGCATGAAGTTTGCAGTTGATGTATGAAAATGTTTAAAATTCACAGGTTATGCAAAACTCCCGTTTAAATGGTTTGACTACCTCAGGGAAACTGACTCAATAGCAGCACCTGTAAAGCTCTTCAATAAGGTAATAAACATTATATGTGTATATTTAAATTGTAATTAGTGTTTTCTTTCAAATTTCTGTCTGCACAGTCCATGGGATTGACCCATTTCATTAAATAAAACTTTGAAAAACTAGACAACAGAGACTTTCAGAAACAAGAACTATTTGAGTATCTTAAGCTTGAATATTTCTGAAATGTTAAATAAATACAGGGGTACACGAAACTTCATAAATGATACTTGGTATTTTCCTACGTTAGGTTGACCGAAATATTTGTTTCAGCACAGTGCTTAAAGCATCTTAATTAACATGTTTGTTTACTGATATTTGCCTTGCTTGTGTTTGGTTTTCCAGGAAGTTCCAAACCATGGATTTCACGTTGGAATGAAACTGGAGGCTGTTGATCTGATGGAACCTCGCCTGGTATGTGTGGCCACAGTAACTCGCATTATCCATCGTCTTTTGAGGATACACTTTGATGGATGGGAAGATGAATATGATCAGTGGGTGGATTGCGAGTCCCCAGACCTCTATCCGGTGGGGTGGTGTCAGCTAACTGGATATCAACTACAGCCTCCAGCGCCGCAATGTAAGTTCCTGTTTTGGCAATAGTGTAACGGTTGCTTACTGACCCTCGTTCATGGTTTTCCTAACTTCATCCTTTTCAAGTTAGGTCACCAGGTATAACAAAAATAGAACAAATTCTTGCTAATGCTTAGCAGGCTTCTAGTCTCCTCCACCTTGACTTCTAAAGTACTTCTGGGCATTTCTGTGGTGACTTACTATTTTTTCTGGTGCCAGAAGATGCTCATTTGATCCAGGGAAGAAGCCTGTTACGTACTCATCAGCTCTGGATAATATCACTGAGAATGTGTATTGCTTTAAGGTTGCAAATGTATATGCCTTGCATACTGAAATTGATGGAATTCAGCGTGTGCATAGTTACTCCTGTGCAGAAGTATTTATGTGAGAAGGCTGTATTTTATTTAGTGCATCAAGACTTGTCCTGTCAGGTCAATGATTGATGACTGTATTTTGAAAACTGTTGTTTAATGGGCGGGTTAGAGTAGTTACTGGTAGTAGTTTAATGGGAGGTGTTTCCCACAATAAAGGAATTCTGCCTTCGCTCAGTCACTGAGGAGAAATTCTGTAACTGTGTAGCAGCTTTGACACATTCTGAAGTGTTTTTCCAAAATACTAAACTTCAATTGTGAATTCTTATTTTTTAGCAGCATCAAGAGATAGTCAGTCAAGTTCATCAAAACAGAAGAAAAAAGCTAAATCGCAACAGTACAAAGGACATAAGAAAAGTGGGTGACAAAGCAGTGTTTGCACTTTTACTGTTGTTTAAAAAGTTTGTGGTGTCTCCCTAAGCCCCTCTTCTATTTGGAAATGTTTGTGTGTAATAGGTGTTATGCTTAAAGGTGCAGTATGCCATAAAAGGAACTTTTTCATTGAGAATAACCATCTTTCTATAACTTCCAACAGGGTTTATGTTGCTAATAATCTGTATGAATTGTAAGTTGACAACCATTACAGTATTTTTGGTATTTGGACATCATTTTAGTTAAATAGTACATGGACTATGTAGGTATACTGCCTTATGCAAAATACTCATATATCAAGTAACACAGTTTTAACTCTGCTCTTTGTAACACATGTAGGAATAAGAACTAAGTTACTTGGATCAGAAAGAGCAAAATGTAGAAAATTTAAATTATCATGAGACATTCGTGGGAAGCTGTATGTAAATAAAACTTATGTTTCTGAAAATAATCATATAAATAACACTTCTGTATGTGACAATTCTTGTCACTGTAAAACATAGTAAGGACATTTTTAAGCATCTGAAGTATTCGGGTTCTTTCCATAGTAATTGTTTCCCTCAGGATCAAGTTATCTTCAAAATTCACAACCAGTTTGAATTTGCATAAATGCATGTTTTGTATTCCTCCGTATTTTCATTTCCATGATTCTTGTTGGTTTAAACTGAAGATCTGTTTTGTATGAGTAAAATAGAGTAGAGGCGGCCAATTGTAAGAGGACCCTATGCCTTCTCCCATCATTCTTCTGGGGAAATCAAACCCATCTGTATTCTCTCCTCTAAGCAATATTGTAGTTTCATTTTTATTCCAAAGGTTCTCAAGCCACTTTTCCAATAATTTGACAGTTTTGAAAGGCAGCTACTTCTTGAGTCAAAAGTAGTGGCAACATGACAGCCATTGTACCAGAAATGTGTGTGCAAGAGATGATGTGGTAAATGAGAACGTAGGGTAAGCCTATAGTCCTATTAAGTGATACACAATTTTTAATTAGGTTTAACTCAAGATTTTACAGTTTTGTGTGTTTTTTTTTTTTTAAAAAAAGAAGCAATTACAACTTAGGGGGGGAGGTTTTGTCTGCCACGTAAGAATGAAGTCTTGATAGAAGTAGATGGTCTAGTTCCAGACAGCTTAACTGTGTATATTATGTTTGGAGCATCAAGTCATTATGCTGACTCATTCTCTTGGTGTTTTCTTGGAAACAGGAGATTTGGAAAGAAGGTGCAGTATTTTACACTGCAGACATATGGGCAGATCAGCTACAGAGAAGGGTCTATAACCTGTCATCTCGAATTGGCCCTGCTTCTTTATCAAGATACTGTCTAATAGGACAGCCTACCAGACAGTCAAACTAACAGTTTTGTTGCTGTTGAAAGTTATTTTACCTGCAAACTAGCAAACTTTGCTAACGATAATCCTCAACAGTCCTTAATGTACCATTAGGAGAGATTTTATTATGTGAAATACTCTTCTAAGCAAGAACATTAGGCCTTTGTTATCATTAGATTCTGTATCATCTTGGCTTATTTAGCCCTGTTTCCAGAGAGTTTTGTTGCTCTGAGACTTGAGTTCATCAAGTATAAAACTAAAATTTTAAGGCATGTTCCCTGAAAGACGGGAGAGCAGTTTTTCCCTATCCCTTAAAAACTGACTTTGAAATATAGAGGCTGTAGAAATCCAAACTATGCTGTTCTGTCTATGTGGGGTGTAGCTGCCTTGCAGCTGTTCTCAGTGAAGTGTATTTCCTGATGATGAATCCGTATGTGGTCCTAGTAACCTCTGGACAGCCTTATCTTGCAAAGCATCAATCGTGTTGATGACTTCAATATTACTGCCAATGCTATGATTGGAGGCTTCCAACAGATGATGTGGATTTCTAAGGACTGTTATGTGCCTTTGGCCACTGGTCCTAGTTAAAGGAATAGGTACAGGAGGAAATTAGTAGCAAGGTGAAAGATTTCATAAAAATAAGGCTTTAAACATGGTGAGGGAAAAGAACTCTGGATGAGTCTGCCGCTCATTGTAAAGTCTGATTAAATGGACCAATTACTAGGTTGAATTATGCAAGGTGAACTAACTGCTCCTAAGAAAACTCTTGGATAAAACCTAGAGCAGGGGTCCGTAGACAGATTCTGTTCTATTTTAAAGTAATTAAATTTCAACGAGAATAGTTACAGGAAGTGTGACACAAACACTGGAAAGGAAATTCCCCTTATCTAGTGCCATAGAAAGGAGATTTGTTCTAGTGGAATTTGTTCTTCGTTTCTCACTAGCCTGAAGTAAATGTGGGCTGTGGAAGGAGACAAGGAAGAACTTGCGATGGGTTTCTTTTTTGGACTTTATGCAATACTAAGAAATCTATTTAATCATCAAATGGAGATGAGAGAACAAGGTCATGAAAAGTTATTTGTAGTAGGTTATGGCAACAGAAATGCTCAGTCACGGAAAATAACACTAAAAAAAAAATGGTTTTGGTAGCCTTTTAAATAAAATAAGTAGAAAGTCTTATTTTGAAAAGTATTTCAGTCGTAAAACGGTATAATACAGTAGTAATGCTGTAGTTGGTTACATGTAAAGTAACCACAGCTGATTAACAAGAAGCTGTGTATATGTCTTAATTAAACTAGATTCTTTTTAGCACAGAGAGGTGTTACTTCAATGTATTTTTCTCACATGTACTCGCAACGCACTCCAGAATGTCTTTGAGTCATTCTGCGGTGTATAACGGTGCGGATTTCTGGTGCGGTGTTTTACCTCTCACTGAGCCCATTGAGAAGCGAGGAACACGCGTGCAGTGTGAGGCGGAGCTGATCACGTAGTGAGCTCTGCCATCACGGGATCATGGTGCGCGAGAAGACAGTCCCACTCCTGTTCTACTGTGCCACGACAGAAACTAGTGCAACCAGCTGAATTAACACTCACTTAACACTGAATGGAAACAATTTAGCAAGCATTGCATGCAGCCAGAATGTTTTGCTTCTCAAAAACAAAAGAATGCAAGACAAGATTTTAAGAGATCATCGTTCAGGAGAATTTCTTAATCCATAAAAACAAGTAAATTTGGAGCTAAGAATATAGGTGTGCTTTTTTCCCCCCTCCCTTTATTTAAAAAATACAACAGGCAAAATAATGTTAATTTCCCCCTATGTCATTGTGACTTACAAGTAGTTAATGAGCACATATTTAGTAATGAAGATAGAAAAATTAAATGTCAGGCTGTTAACCCTTTCATGTAGAAGCTGGTCATAATACAGATGTTCCTAGGACTTCTTTTAAACGTAATTTGTTATTGTTAACTGTTGGGAATGCCCAAACATCATGTTTTGGTGTGATTACTGATGCACATAGCATGAAATCGTTTTCTTAAAGCTGTAACAGTGTCTTTGACCTATTTTAAATAAGGAGATTGTCCAAAAGGCGATAGACATTAACTAGCATCCTACCTGGCCTAGCCTTCAATAAAGCTGGCTTTCTTGGATTTATTACGTTGCTGTGCAGGCAGCTTGTCATGTTGACAGTGAACCCATTCACTAGCATTTGGATTGTAAAGATACGCCTGTTCTACCCTTTTTAGTTTTCTACCTTTAATTAGAATGTTTTGTAGCTGTAACGTGTTCTGCGTGCACGCAAAACACCAGGTGAACTGTTTGAATTACGCCGTGGGCCTTCTGCGTTCCCAGCCAGCAGCGTGTCCGTCAGCGCTGCTCGCTTTTCGTTCCGAGGAAGGAAGGTGAAGTTGCACGTAGTTTGTATGTTTGCTGGGTAGTTACTGTGTTGCTTGTTAATTTCCAATTGCAAGCGTAAGTTTTGTGGGCTCTTTTGTAAATGCTTGGGAATCACTTCCAGGTGTGTTTCCAATAGTGTTTATTTCAAGTGGGTAGGATTTTGTACTGGTCAGAAAGCCGTGCAGGTGAATGCTTGAAGGGTAACTTACCAGTTTGCCTAGACAATTCATTCATGTAGTATGCAATATCTGCTCGTATTGCCTGCTTTCTAGTAGGTGTATATATTGGAATAAGGTTACTGAAACGGTAATGTGACCTCAACACTTAGAAGCTGGGATTCTGTAGACAACATTCTGCCTATTTATGGTATTATGTCTCTAAAAGGCTCATCTGGAAGTCTTCTTTTAAGAAGAATATTTAAGCATGGTGATATCTTTAGCATAATGTAGTTACCTTTTCTCTTCAGGACTAGGCTTTTGTTTGTCATGTCTGTATCTGACAGTGCTGAGAATACTTCAGCAGTAGCAACCATAGCTTTGATACAGCTGAAAGCAGTGGAGATGTTGTATCGTCGTGCTTGCATCCCTGATATTGTAGAGGAGTTTCCTGGAGTGCAGAAGTGGAGTATCTTAGTGATAGAGGAATGTGTTAATAATTTGCATGGGAAATGTTTGCATAACATTTTTTTCATGAATGCAATGTTTAATAATTTGAAGGCATTTTTTAAGGTATTTTTTTCTAAACACCGAAATGCTCATTGATGTTTCTGAGGCACTGTAAAAATGGGAGGCACCATTCTAAAGTGATTAGGAGTACATATGTTTGAACTAGGTTTCTGGAGGTGCTAAACTCTGTCTGGACTGGATTAGTTCCCCAGAACCATCTTTTCTCTCTCTTAGGCACACACACTGAAACAACTGCAGTTTCTAGCTGAGCCCCGTGTGTGTTGGGTGTCCAAGCAGAGGATTGTCAATTGACCGTGCAGTGTAGCTGCAGCAGAAGCCATTTATGGCATTTGTACGTCATTGATAGAGTATGAAATAAGCAGATCATGTTTTTAAAGCAATTAAAGCCCTACTAGCCAGTCCGTATAGAATTTAGTAACTGAAGTGTGGTTGAGAACAATATTCCCAATAATAACTGAATGGTGCCATTGTAGGGGCCCTTGTTTTGCAGAATCAGTGAATATGAAGCTGAGCCGTTTCTCAGTGAACAGTCCGAGTTACCTAATGCACTTTAACCCAAGTGTTTATTTTAGTTTGACTTGATGTTTAGAGAGGAAGATACCAGTTGGGAAGAAACCTGTCAGTTTGTCCAGCCCACCCTTGAAAGGTGAGGTGCGGAGGAGCTTCTCTGGTGATGAAGAGTTGACTCCTCCTCCATATCGAACCTTTCCAGCACAGACAGCCCCGGAGGCCTTCCAGCCTCCCAGGACTAGCCGAGAGTTCGGTCCCAGCATCAAAACAGGTAACGAGCCATATCAGTCTCTGTTACTGCAGAGGGAGATGACAGCCAGGGCAGGGAGCAAAGCATGGTCTAGCATGTAACGTGCTGACTCATCAAATCTTTCTTTTTTTCTTTTCCTTAAACTTTGGTTGTGTGGTGGTGTTGGTTTTTTTGGGTTTTTTTTTTTTTTTGGAGAGCTTTTCATTCTCACTGATGCATCCTGTCACTGAATTAATCACAGAAAAGGGTTGCAACTGTTTTAGAACCTCGTAGGAGGTCGTGTTGTAGGTTATTGAGGCACAAAGGCACAGAGGAGCTCTGCAGAGTTTTAAAATACAAAAATGCACTCTGTAAAACTCAATGGTAATGCAGATTTGGGAATATTTGATGGAAGCAGGAAGTTAGTGTGGATTATCTTTTGCAGAGGAAGTAACTACACACAGTAAATAAGGAGTGATTTTTGCCTTTGTGTCAGAAAAAAAGCAGTTATCTGGGAAAAGATCTTCAGAATGTAAGCATTATTTTAAATTTTGTAGGTTATTAATATAGAAAATACACTTGAAAAGAATTTGTCGTTTTAGAATTTGATATTTTCCCTGTTTTTGCTGTAAAACCTGGGTTTGGTTTAAGTATCAACAGCATAATTGTGCATCTATACAAGTGAGCAGGGAAAAACTCTTAAAAATTCATTTATCGGTAATATCGAGCAAGTAGATTAAAATTTTGAGCTTATTTAAGACAGTTTATATAGTGTAATCAGTCTTCAGTTACAGAAGTCGACTGCAAGGGTCAGGTAGTTTTTTCTCTTCCCTTTTCCTAATATGTATGGCAGTGTAATGTAGCAGGTAAACAAATGATTTCTAATAAATATGTTGTAGCGATATGATCTGTCAGACAAACTGGATTATGCTGTCCCTGCAGGACAGTTGCCAGGTTGCTAGATTTAATTTCAGATTTGCTTGATTTACACTCCCTTAAATTCTCCTAAAAATCTAAGTAGGCTGCTATATTGGCAGTTTTCATTGACTGTGGAATACATCCCAGACAGTTTCTCTTGTCCTTGTGTTACCTGTTGACAGAATGGGACACAGTAACCTACTTGCTGCCTTTAGACCCTGAGGACAAATCTTGACTCTCTTCTGCACACCTCTCAACGCTTCTCAAGAACGCCTTTATTTTTACTTCAGCTTGCTACTTGTGTGTACATGCCTGTCTTTTAACAGGGTCTTTGATGCAAAAGATGAGCCTTGCTTAGGAGAGAGACTTCTGGAGTGTTTATTTCTGCACAGCTTTTCTTCTCTTATTGCAAATCTACACCTAAAGTGCATTTATGCAGTGCACAGACATGCACAGTCTGAGTTTTCTGTGTCATTAGATCTCAGAGTTCCTATGAAACACTTGTGTTCTTTGCTTTCTATGATCATTTTGGGGGAGCTTTTCAAACTTCTGAATTTTGGAGAGGCTGGACAAAATTAGTTTTATTTGTGATGTAGCCTTGCCATTCTCCAAAGGTGTTTAAATTGAAACCTTTGGGGAGGAGGGGGACGTAAACCTGATAACATATAAGAAGTTAAAAACACATTTGAGGTCAGCCGGAAATTAATAATTGCACGCATATTCCTCAGCATCGTACACTGCCTCACATTTTAGTAGCCGTAGCTAGGACATAGGCGTGTTGCATGAGATGCTTATATGGCTTTGAGTGGAAGTAGTGTAAGATTAATAATGAGACAGACATCTGCTCTAAAGCTTCTTGTCTACTGGAGATGTCAGTAAGGCTCACTAAGCAACTTTTTCCCCTTTTGTATGATCATAAGCACAGGAGAAGGTTTCGGTACTACTTCATCTCGTATAGTATGAAGTGGTTTTGCTCTCTAGCAAAGGCATGGTGCTTCTTTACCATGCACGAGTGCTTTGCGTCTTTGAGTCACGTAAAATGATGTTCTAAGCACAGAAACGCTGTTGAACAGCTTCACTTTTAAAAAGAGCCTATAGCCAGCTTGTTGGAGGAGGAGACTGTTCTGAGAGACTCACCCTACTTCTGCACGTATTCTGAGCCATATTGGTCCATTCTATACTGGTGTTTGGGGGATTTGAATGACGTTGCACCAGACACAGTCTGTCTGTCTCCTGGCAAATCACTGAGATATGTAAAAAGGGAGTACCTTGCACATCTGCATCCCGTTTACTTCCAAGACAATCAGTCAGATGACTTCCATTGGCTTTTTTATTGTTCTTTTTTCAAGTAACTTTTGTTGTATAGCCGTAGCTAAGCTTTTCTCATGGAGGACTGTAGTTAAAAGCTGTATAATAGGGACAAATGAAGCAAAGTATCAGTAAATACCTACATGTAAGGATTTAGCTTCAGATTAGCCAGAGGCAAGCCAAATTATGGAAACTGTTATTACTTTTGTACCTGCAGAAGCATTCTACAAATACTGGGGGTAGAGAAGAAAAAGAACATGCCTGGTGGATTTCAGATTGTATCCCTGACCTCTGTGTAGCCTTTGCTTAAGGTATTAGCAGCGTATCCAAATAACCAATTATGTGTCTTATCATTTAGACAGCACTTTTGTTGTCCTCTGCAGGTCAAGGTTCTTGGTTGGGCGTAATGCAGGGAAAAATATTTAGGGGGAAAAAAGCAAACCAACCAACGGATTGTGGGCTATGTACGTGGGAGGAGGTATCTATTAAACAAAGAAATGAGGAGGGCTTGCATTATGCTGCAAATTTTTGACATTTTTAATATCTTAATTTCCAAACTTTATTTAGCACAAGAGTTTGTTTCATCATGGAAGATGACATAGAAAAATAGTAATCAAATGGCTTTTAAGTTATTGCAGGGCTACTGGTAGCAACAGGTTATGGGGGTTATTTTTGCTTTCACTGCATATTTCTGCATTTCAAGATAGGCATATAAACTTTGTATTCAGTAGCTACAAGCTTTAATACTCTTCTCATTCATTTGGTCATAGAGAACCATTTATTTTTGTATAATCAACCCTTTAATGTGGGTACTGCACCTTTAATGCAAGTCTTGACGTTTTGTTTTCAGTGTTCTTTTCATGGTGCTCATATTTTGATGATTATCACTATTCATTAATGAAACTGGAAAAGTAATTGTGACATAATTGCTATTCATAACATCTTTTTTTATGTCTTAGATCTCATTTCTATTTTCTCTTTACAAAAGAAAGAAGAGAGAAGATTAAAACTACAAAAAAGATGTTTTGCTTGAATGAAACTTTTCTGGGATCTTAAAATTTTAATGATCTATTGAGAGATCGTTGTCAATATTTTTACTTGTCTCACATAGACGGTTTACAGTAGTTGGGTTAAGTAATGTGATGTGTAGATTGTAAAAGGCCAACAGGTAATCTTATTTTTACTTGCGTAAAGACTAAATAGGAAGTAAACAGTGAACAAAAGTGTTGTTCTGAGCAACAGAACTATTAACATGTTCAGTTACCTTCTTAAATCCGTGTTTTAAAATACTAAATTCTTGATAAAACCCTCTAGATAATATATTATTGCAAGTAATTTGTTTCAAGTATGTGAATATTAGAGCATAACTTAAGGTTCAATTTATGGTCAGAAAGCATCTGCTTTTTGTGGGATACTGATTGTTAAAAGAAGAATCACTAAAATGCAGAATATAAGAAAATAGGAAATCTGGGATCTGTTCCCAATTTCAATAATAAGTAACTATAAGGAAAAGTTGTACTTACTTTGAATTTCATAGATCTTTAATGTTCATCTTTTCTTTTTAGTGACTTCGTTGCAGCTGAAGGAGGAGTTGCTAGATGGAGAAGAGTATAGCTTCCTTCAAGGAGCATCTGATCAGGAAAGCAACGGATCTGCCAGTTACTACATCAAACAAGAACCATAAGGCAGCTGAGAAAAGTGAGGGGCAGAGTACTGGTGATAGGAAACGAGCCTTTCTCCAAGACTGACTGATTTTGCTCCCACTTGGATGGTACAGTTCAGGTGACTGTACCTGGGGCACTTTGCTAACTGTAGATGAGTTAGACTCAGTTCAGAATTTTTTGGAAGGGCGGGGAAACTATTTTAGTGAAAAAGATTTTTCAATTTATTAAAAACAAAAATGGACACTTTTGTGTTGTATTTGAAGCTTTTGAAAGAATTTTGTAATATTTTCCAGTTCAGATTTATTGTGCATTGTTAACAAGAACTGAAATTCTAATTTTTTGGTAAGATTAAAGTTTAATTAGCATGATTGTGGGAAGCAGTTGGAGGAAGATATAGTTGCAAATACAAATGAACTGTCATAACAAATGAACCTTTTTGGTACAAGTTGGGAGACTTTTAGACTCTTGTGAACTGCACTGGTCACGCCTCTGGTTTTTATTATGAAAATAAGGCATTTAAGCCCTAATTTAGAGGCATAAATTGCGTGTGGAAGACAGTCCTGTAAAGCTCTACTCAGTGAGTAGCCCCAATTGCAATGGAGCCATCACCTGAGGAAGATTTTAACTTTTCAAGATGTTTTTATTTAGTTTAAAATAGTTTTGGGGTTTTTTATACAAGTTTTGTTTTTTTTTTTAAAGTTCCTTAGGGTCTGATTCAGTGCCCATTAATATCAGTAGCCTTGTCTCCACTGACTGCAGTGGGCATTGGATTGGGACTACAAAGCTTTTGTCTGTACATGAATGTCTGTAGTCTTGGAATGCTTCAGCAAATGTTTACAGAGCCCTATGCCGAACTGGAACTTCAGAAAATTCCCTGATTTGGAAGATTAGTTTTAGCTATGAATTTAGACTAAAGAAGAAACTGAGATGGACAGTAACTCAGGCCTCCCTTGGTAGTAAGAAGGAACTTCTGAGTATTCTTCTGATTATTTTTTTCCATTCAGAAAGACCTAGATGTTTCCTTACCATCTTAAATATTTCAGAACATTCAAAACTGATGTTCCACGTGGTTTCAGGTGAGCTAAAAGGAGCCACATATTATGGATTTAAAAAAATGAGTTCATTTCTGCACAGCCTGCAATATTCTCTTCTTGCTGCAATAGTGTAATACGGAAGTTGAGACTTGAGAACAGTATGTAAATCATATACTGTCTAGTGTATAATTCATAAACTGGATTTGCTTAATGCCTGGAATCCTCGTGTCTCACTTCAAGTATCCCATTAGCCCCACCTGCTTAACTGTCCAGATTATTTTTTAAAGGCAAAAGTCATGTAAAAGGGTGAAAATTACTACCGGTAAAATACAAAGTATTTTAGCACAAGCTCTTATTAATTTGGATTTTATCTTTCCATATTTTTAAACTTTGTACGTTTTTGTAAATTATGTCATTCAAAGAGTTGATTAGTGAAATGATTAATCAGCCCTGCAGAGCTGTGACTGGAAAAATGTGCATCAAGAGCTTTAGCTTTTACCAGTAAGGTTCATTAACTAAACTCTCAGGAATTAACTGCATATGTTCTATAAGTGCTTCTGGGTCTTAGCAGGTCCCCTTCAGAGCAGTACAAAGATCATCTGGCTCTTGACCATAAATTAGGGCTTAAAAGAAAAATGAAATTAACAACACCTGTGTTCCTACAGCCTAAGAAATGCTTTAAGGATATCAACCCACAGAGCCCCAGGAGACCGTTTTTGTATATTGTTGTTTGAGCCTAAAAAAAAAAAAAGTGCATAGAAAGTTGAAAACCAGCAATTTGATTATTTTCTAAAATATTGCTCTAACTTTGGGTACACAGTATTGGTAATATGCACAGGTTTACCTCATTCTATGCAAGAGGGGTTAATTATGTAAAATTTTGTATTTACTACTGGAAGTAAAAAATGTCCTGTATAGTGTAGGAATGTCTGGAATTCTTTTCTCCCTTACTGGTAAAATTTCTTAAATAATGAACCCTTTTTAACAACAGCTTCTTATATTGACAGAATCTGGTTATCAGATTATAAGTGTCTGTAACTTCAGGTGGTAATGACATTTTAGCTCTCTAAAATAGCCATAAAAAGGACTTTGTCAGGCTTGGTAGACTTCAAATGCATTCTCTCAGATTCTGACCCACCCATGACGTTTCTTTTGAACAGCCTGGATTGGAGAAGTAGGATTAGAGACCATTGTAATGACACTTTGAGCCTTGATTATTTTTTCCTGTGTTCTCCATTTAACCTGCTGTAAAATCCAGCTCTGCAAGCGTTGATTTGGTTTGGTAAGTACATCACTATTGATTTTACTTTTAATGCAGCAACTTGCAGATTGTCCCAGTCAGCTGGAACAAGGTTGGCACAATCTTGCTTTCTTCTGTCATCGATAGCTTCTGACTTCAGTAGGAAAACTGTTGTATTAGTTTGTGTTTCATAATGTGAAAATTTGGGCTGGTCATGAGCAAGGTATATTGCCAAGTCACTAAACCTTGGGCTTCTGTGTATTGCCGAGGCTCGTACCTGATTTCTGTGTTAAGAGTCTTCAAATGTCAAGAGGGAAAATTAGCACTTAAGTTGAACACGCTTCCTGTGTTGGAGAATGTTAAGAATCGGATTTGAAGTCTGTCAGTCTTTATAATGTTCTCTAAAAATAGGTCTCTTGTTCATTAAACACTAAAGTATGTGAGTTGACTTGCATTCTCAGACACATGTGGCTTCAGTAGGAGTTGCGTGTTGAGATTTATGGGTGAAAGTCCTCTAGTGTTTCTGAATTCAAAATATTCCTAAATTGTGTAATTGTCAAGTACAGTGAAATCTGTCCTAAGCAAACCACGTAAGGAACTAATTGAAGTCACTTGCTTAGGAGAGGTTTAACGAAAACCTGAGCAAAATTCCACCAGGGATCTAGAGTGGTCTCTTCAAAGAGTGGGCTGCCTGTTGGCTGTGGTATCCATAGCATAGGCTTCACTGTATTTGTAAAGCATTCATTGGTAACACGGCTCTAGGTATTTTTACCTTCGCTTTACTCTAAGCCGTGTTACTGGGCTAAAAGAGCAGCAAAGTGTTGGACGTCTGAAGTCTTCAATGGGGTCAAACTAATCTCACTATTTGGCATAGCAGGTTTTTATAACCAGGAGGTAGCGTGAGTTACATACCTTACTTTGCAGCTACCCTTCTTTTATCGCTCAAAATCTTTCTGCTGATCTTCCATTTTTTTATGTTATTTTAAATACAACTCTTTAACCTTTTCCTTGCTGCATCTGAGGAAAGCTAAAGCAGTTACCAATTCCTTGTTCTACGGATACTAACACGGGTTTCAGTGTTTGTTTGTTTTTTATTGTTGTTTTATGTGATGTGAATACCCTCTCCCATCAATATTTGTACGATGGTGCTAATATATTTGGTAACAATCCTTTATTGGGAAGGGATTTTAAAAAACTGTGATTTAAACTGAATTTTTCTTCCTTTTAATTTTCATATTTAAAACAAAAAGCCACAGCCATTTATACAAAAAAAGGCATCAGCTTTGGCCCCTGGGAAAATGTTGGGGCGGGAATCAAGATTAAACAAATAGGGTTTTTACATCGTTTCTGTATGTATTTGATATATAGATCAATATCTGTACAAATTTAATCTTTTATTTTCTTGGTAATTTGTGTGGTCAGTGAGGGAGTATTTAAAGCTTTCTCATGCGATGTACATAACTAAGTGAAAAAATGCTTTTGGAGAAATTAATGTTACTTTCATTTTTACGAGACTGCAGATTTTCAGCATGGATGTGAAAAGCATTAAAATTATAACTTTGTGTACAAGATGAAAATAATTCACTAAATTTGCCTTTTTTACACAAAATAAAAATGATAAAAAGTCTTTTTCTGACTGTTGATTTTTTTGTTCAAAAGGCACTCCTTGGCATAAATACATTCCAGCTTCTTTCTCTCCTAAGAGAATGCAGATTTAAAAAAAAAAAAAACACACAACAAAAAAACACATAAAATTTGTAAAAACCATGTATGTTTTAAGGAACCACACATAAAGCATGAGAGGCTCTCAGTGCAAGGTAAGGTTTTTTTTTTTAATATGAGAAGAAGGCGGCATTAGATAAGCATTTAATAGAGAGCAAGGCCTTGTATTTCACAGGTGGTATTAATAAGCGTGTAGGGAGGGAAATTTTGTTATAGGGTATTATCACATTTTTCTTCTACTTCAGTTCTGGTAAATTGGAAGTAGCTCAAGTGTCCTTTTAACTCTCCCTCTGCAAGTTGCCTTTACAACTGTAACGTGTTTCAGTAGCCTTCAAAGCAACTCTGCAATGAACAAAAAGTAACTGAATTTTTATTCTGATACGCCTGTAGGTGGAAGTTTGTGCAAACTGAGTGAAATGACTTAGGTGAATATTTGAACACAGCTGTCTTGGTTTATAGTGAATGCACCACAATGAATTAGTTCATATCATCCATTTATTTGACAGTGCTGAAAAATGACTAAGATAACCGTGGTGATAATTGCTCCCAGGTCAATAGCTGGAATGAGATGATGTGTTATGAAGGCACAATTCATTGTGGAAACTCATTTCACTCATAGATCCAATCATGTGCACAAGATTTGAAGTCAATGAGCTCTGCAGGTTTGAACCACAGGTTGATCTCCTTCTGCGCACTTTCTACAGAGTCACTGCCGTGAATGATGTTTCTGTGGAAGAAGACAAATGCGTCGTTTTGTATAAAAACACACCTTCAGCAACCTAGCAGTTCTCCATGTGCAAAAACTTGGATGAAGCGTCTAGAGCTGCGAGACTACTATTTCGGGTACAGTATCCAAACACCCCCACTAGAAGAGCTAATTAAGCCTAGCAGAGGTGACTAGGGCTACTTTACTACAACAGCCGCTGCCACTGACTGATCTTACATGAAGATCTGATGAGTATTTCAAGAAAAGTCAGGTTTGTACCAAGCCATTTTCTTAAGCAGCAGTTACAGATTGTGACCTGCAAATAAAATACCATCAGACTAGGCTGTCTAACAAGAACTTTGACTTCCTAAAGTAAAAGGGGTTTTAATCTCCATTGATAACTGAGCACAAACCTTCCTACTTGAATGCAGAAGTCACCACGGATGGTACCAGGCTTAGAGTCGGCAGGGTTTGTTTCCCCTAGCATTACTCTCCCAGTTTTAACCACGTTGAGTCCTTCCCATACCTTACAGAAAAAAGACAAACAAATCCTATTAATCCATGCTTATACAAAATAGAAAAGATTAATAAAATACTTTACAAAGAAACAAGGGCCCCACCACTAAAAAAATTAATCTAGCCTAGATTCTCTTAGGCCTGTAAAGAAGAATGGGGGGGGGCGGGGGGGGAAAACCCACGTAAACTGAAAGCGATTATAAAAAGGACTATCAACACTGTCGCTCTGGTAAAGAAGAGACTTTTCCAAGCTTCAGAGTTAGCTGATGTACAAGGCCAACTTCAACACTTTCCTGTAGTGATAGGGTAAGGACAGCCTGATGAATTGCAGGTGTTCCTAGTTAGGTATATAGTCAAAACAAAGGAGATGCTACTCGGGCAATTTTATTGTTTTGGGGGGAGTGCAAAAATGAATGTCACAGAAGATGGGTTTCTGTGGGAGAGCCCTGATCCTTTTTTGCCCAAAGCAAAAGATTCTTTAGTGCAGAACATTGGCTTTCAGGAATTTTGCTTAATCCATGCTAAGCATTTTAATATGCATTTTATACATGCACGCTTTCCTCCTTGTTAATAAATAGTAGCTTCTTACTTGATTGTCCTCATTTTAATTTTGGTTTTCTTCTGCCAGTATCAAACTGGGTAGTTTGAAAAAGTGTTTCTGCAACAGTATCATGGAATCATGGAATTTTCAGAATTGGAAGGGACCTCTAGAGATCACCTAGTCCAACTCCCCTGCTGACGCAGGAATGCCTCACTTTAAATAATTTACAGAACAAGATAAATATATTCAAGAAAGTAGTCTTTAAGTAAAATCAAGCTGCTTACCATGGCCACGACAGGTCCAGAGTTCATGTATTTAACCAAACCAGGGTAGAATGGTCGGTCTTTCAGGTCAATGTAATGTTGTTTGAGAAGGTCTTCAGAGGCCTTTAAAGTGACAGATGTAACATTAAATATCACCTTCCAAACACCGTACCACAAAAGGTGGTACTAATGTGAGACGACAGCATTAGTGGCTGGATTCATCAGTCATTAATGTTACCAACAGCTGCTGCAATGCTATTACGGGTTTCAATGACAATTCCTAGTGTAAAATTAAAGGACTGCACAACATCATCTTTCCTTGTAGCGGTGTCAGTGTTATGAACTGTCAAAGTTATTTCTTTGCGTTACAGTAATCCTCAGCAATAAGCTGAGTCCAAGATGTCCGGATGATGTTACCCGATACAACCGTTCAGTCAAGGTCATTTCAGCTCTCAATTAGGCTGCATTAACCCGTCTGAGCAAATTTAATTTCTTTAGGAAATGGGAGAGATCAACGTTTGTGTTCAATAGAAAGCTTGACCTGACGTGTGACCCAGCACTTCCAGCTGCTGGGCAAATTCGGCATCAGATTCCCACGCTGATGCGGGAAAAGCCGCATAGGAAGATACAGAGCTATATTTAAGTACCTATTCAGGCAGGTGAGGAGAAACGTTTTGGCCAGAGCCGGCACAGGGGAGACTCCCCGGGCGCGGAGACTTACGTGCACGAACTTCATGGCCACCAGGCGGAAGCCCTTCTGCTCGAACCGCTTGATGATCTCTCCCACCAGCCCCCGCTGGACCCCATCGGGCTTGATGGCGATGAAGGTGCGCTCGCAGTTGGCCGCCATCGCGCTGCGGGGCAGAGGGGACACGCAGGCCTGAGCCTCGCCGCCGCCCCCGCCTCAAGGTCGGAGGCAGCCGGCGGCNGGGCCGGACGCCGGTGCCGGGCCTGGCGGCGGCCGCTACGCTCCCTCAGGCGGGCCGAGCCCCCGCCGCGCCTGGCAGCCCGCCGGGCCGGGCCGCAGCTGTCGCCTGCAGCTCCTCGGGAGCCGCCGTGGAGGGTTATTGACGGCCGGTGGCAGCAACGGCGGGGTATGAGCCTTGTCCACAGTGGAAGGTTAAGAACGTTTAACTATACTAACTCATTTTTTTACCGAGAGGTACCCGCTTTGCTGTTTTCAGAGGTATCCCTGCGGTCTGCTAATGGTTGCACGGCCGACCTAGCTTAACCCAAGCAGCGCGCCTCACCGCTGCTTGAAACTGTATTTCTCACAGAAAAGCGACAGAATAGCTGTATGTCAGGAAAGGCGCCGGTGATTTTGTTGGGATAGGGGAAGATGAAGCTGCAAAGTGTCAAAAAGCAGGTGTAAAACTTCCCAGTCCCTGGACCCGTGGCATAACAGGAATTAGGAAGAGTATTGTTACGTTTTATTATGTTTACTACTTGGTACTTACACTAATTTACAAAGCTCCTTTTCTCTTCCTGAGCTAGTTATCATCATATACCATCACTGCAATTGTAATACTAAAGAAATACCCTGTGCAGTACTTACACAGTCTCCCACGGACAGGGCACTTAGAGGAACCGGACATGCCCACTCACGCATCTGGGATGCGCAGGACCACTGCGTTTCTCTGAGAGGCGGCTGACCACCACCTCCTCGCGGTCTCCACGCATTAGAAATACCCATCAGTAGCTTTCTGACAACCCCCACATCTCCAGGTAACCCAAACTTCTCTATTTCATAAAAAAAGAAATCTCAAGTAATCTCTCAAGCAAAAACGGAACTGGAGAGTACTCATCTCGTGCACGGGTTTGTCACATGTTCCCTTTTCTCTAACAAACTTTAACCTAATTATTTACCTTCTATAACACTGAATATTTTCGGAAGAGAAGCTAACAACCTCATGTACAGTGTGGTAGTTAGGGAATTTGTTCCCTCTCCTTATACTCATTAATTAGACAACATAATGAAAATTTCCTTTTATTTCACTTTAGAAACAACAAATATTGTTTTATTTTGTACCATCTCTTTTTAGGAGTTGGGTATCTTCATAAAGTATCATGAATTCAACATTCATTGTATACTTTAGTATTTGAAACAAGAACTCACTGTAGCAAACAAATCTAGGAGTTTGAACAACTAATTTCAGGAAACTCTTGCTTTTAATTAAGACAATGTTGCAGGTAAATAAATTCATAATATTGACGCCAACACATTCCTCATCCAGTACAGGTCGTGAGTATTTGTTGTTAAAATTTCTGCAAGAGGCTAATCCTTTTCTCTGATAGAAGCAGACACCTCTACTGAAATACATGTAGCATTATTATGACTGTATTTCTTTACATGATTAAATAAAAAAAATAATGCTAAAGTCACTTCTGAAATACCTTATCCATGAACATCTTGCTTTGTAGTTCCAAATATTAAGGAAAGACCACAAATAAGAACACATCTAAATTATCAGCTCCTCGGTCAGTAAAGCAAACATCACTCTGTTGTTGCTCTGTGCGACGTCAGAGGACTGCTACTGTAAAGTGGCTGAAGGTAGATCTCCCTCATCCCTCCTCACATTAATCTTCTTTTCACATAAAAGGGCATTTCAGAAAGCCTGGCCTATTAATCCTTCCTTAAAATGCTAAACAAATCCTGTGTGGGGGAAAAAAAAGCAAGTTGAAACAGTGTCAGTCTAGCTACAAGTTCTAATTTTAATCAAAGCTATGCTCTGTGTACAGGCACAGCACATTCCACAGAGAGAAATAAATAAGCTTTTTTCTGCAGCTGTTTTGGGCATAGGGATTCACTTGATATCCTCAACATTTGGGTACACTATCAATATATTTACATACCACCAGTTGTCCCCTAACCTTTTAACAAAATTAACCTTTGACACTAAGCCATTTGCATACTTTTTTACCAAATAAATTTTTACCAAATGTTTTTCTATTTACCCAAATACCCTCTTTGACTACAGAGTGTTTCAGGAAAATATATGCAATATATGCTCCGTGTTTTAATCTCTCTCGCTCCCAGAAGCAGCTTTTTAAAAGCACAATTCCATCTACAGCTTGACAGCTTTTTAACCAAAGCAGCAGCAAACGCTGACTGTATTTAACATTCACAACAGAGCAATCTCACAGATTTCTGAGACAGGTTTCTACCGGTTTATATGAAGGGCTTTGAAATAGCTAGAAGCTAGCAGCTGTTTACAGACGGTAAGGATATCGGAAGGTATAGGCTCAGTTTTACTCATAGATCCATTCATGAGCGCAGCTTCTGTAATCAACCAGTTCTTCAGGAGTGAACCATAAATTGATCTCTGTCTCGGCGCTTTCTACAGAATCACTTCCATGAATGATGTTCCTAGGAAAAGAGGGGGATATAATGGTAATATAATCATCAAACTCAAAGCAAAGCAAGCGTCAGGTTTTGAAGTGGTCTCCATTACGGAGAGAAGTTGTAAGTAACCGTAAAGTAGTAATAGGCATGGAGTATGCAGTCCCAGCTTTACTCATCAATTTTGTCAACGGGGAAGACCACAGCTCAACTTCCAGCTTTAGTCAGTAACATTCCATGGGCACAGGAAATGGCTGCTCCATCCATAAGACAGAGAAGGCTGGAGCACAGTTCCTGCATATATCATGACATACCACTGGACATTTAGCGTCTTTAGATGATATCAATAGTTTCAAAATATACCTTCCAACTTGAACGCAGAGGTCACCACGAATAGTGCCAGGCTTTGAATCAAACGGATTAGTTTCCCCCAGCATCACTCTTCCCGTCTTAACCACATTAAGACCTTCCCACACCTTAAAAAAAAAAAAATTAAAAAATCCATTGAGATTATTAAATCTTAGCAGTAGACAAAGTAGCAAGAGTTAATCATACCTTCCAGAATTACACCATGCTGTCCATCATGGCACAAATCACCATCCAAATATTCCTAATAGCAAGACATATTTTATCTCCCATTTTTCTGTCAGGTTCTTGAAGCGTCTGCTGAAGTTCTCCCCTTCTGTGCAATACCTCTCCTCACCAAGGACGGAAAGAGAGTAATTTTAAATTTCAATATGGTAAACAGCCTTCCAAAGCTGTCTGCTCACTGAAGATCTAGACCTCCAGCTCAACTATTTTACAAATAGGCTGTCAAGGAAAAAAATGAGAAAATCCCTTCTAATGAAGTTAGACTGGAAAAGGTTTTCAAAGTTACTATAGCTCAGGAGCAGAGTAAAAATATTCTACCATCGTTTTTCAGCATACTTAATGCATGGCATTTCACAGTGGGTTTTGTTGTGCAGGTTTACTGTTTCTCAAGGTGCCAGCTTTGGTTCCCCCTTTACCCCTTACCGACTCAAAGGAGAAAAATATTATGAAAAAAAGATTACAGAAAAAGGAGTTAACAGTGCAGCTTCCTATTACAGCATTTGAATCTAGGTTTTAAAGTCCTTTTAAAAGTAAACTAGAATTCAGTAGGTAACACAATCGTATTGCAGGTAAGACAATTAAACAGTGTATTTTTCTTAGCTGAGCTTCATTTTTTAAGAACTCACCATAGCTACAACAGGCCCAGAGTGCATATACTGCACCAGACCGTCGTAGAACGGCCGGTCTTTTAGGTCAATGTAGTGTTCTCTCAGAAGGTCTTCAGAGGCCTGCATTAAAAAGCAAACAGTAAGCACTTAAGAGCATCCTGAAATCACATAGATTAAACGCAGAGCACTATTAATCCTAAAATTTGCACGCACTTGAAAATTCAGCATTTTTAGCATCTTCCAAGAAGTACTTTCGGTCAATATGAACTTTAACTGTTTGCTTTAATCTCAGCTGAACCTAGAAAAGTATCTTTTGCCAATACAGACAGCTTATGTGACCTGGTATTTGTTGAAGATATTCGGATATATTTATTAGGTATAGGATGCAGCTAAAAGAATATTCTCTTCAGACTAAGGACATCAGGTTACTAAAATTAGCATGCTTAGCATGTCTGAAAGCATTTAGCCAGAGCTGGGAATTGGAATTTTTCCAAAAGATCCAATATTCAAAGACTTCTTGAAATTTCAGGTTTAATTGTTTCGAAGACTACGTTTGTCATTGTGGCATACTGCTCTGTTTTAAGGCTGCAGCTTATATGAAAACGAAGACATACAAATTAAGGAAAGCTTACGTGTATTAATTTCATGGCCACCAGTTTGAATCCTTTCTGTTCAAACCGCTTGATGATTTCTCCCACCAGTCCCCGCTGGACCCCGTCAGGCTTGATGGCGATGAAGGTGCGCTCGGCGACAGAAGCCATCGTCCTGATGAGGAAGGGAATAAAAGTCATTATTCCAGGATCAGCAGGCAAGTGCAACCACAGCCCTGCGCCGTGTGTAATGTCAGCTATTATAATAATTAAATCGGCCACATCTGAAGGTCGTTAACCCCTGATCTGCACCGATTTGATAAATCAATCACTGTACGCGGGGTTTTCACAAGTGTTAGAAAAGTTCAAAAGAGTAACAGCGTGCCCCAATACAGAATCAAGCAATTAGCAAACATGAAACGCGGAGAAAGCTCTAAAGGGAGCGGGCGGCAGAGGCTCCCGCAGGCACGCCTCGGAGCGCAGGGCGGGAGGCTGCTGCCCGCCGTCCGGGGCGGAGCGGGCTGAGCACACCCACACGCGGCACCTCCAGCCGTAGCGCGGCCCCCACGCGCGAAGGGGACGATGTCAGCGGGCGGGACGCGGCGGTTGGGGCCGTCCCGGTGTTATAGAAAAGCCCCGGCCCGCGGTGAGGCGGCTCGGGGAAGGGAGGCCCTACTCACCGCCCCGCGGAACCGGGGGGCCCCCGGCCCGGACACGACCCTCCTCCTCTCCCCGCTGTCTCACCTGCTGGCGGCTCCGGCTGGCTCTGGTGGCCGGTGGCGGCCGCCGCTGGCGGCCAAGCCGCGGCTTAACCCTAAGCCGCCCCCGCGGGCCGTCGCCTCGGGGCCGCCGGTTGCCATGGCGACGGGGGCGGCCCCCCGCCTGCGGGGGGCGCTGTGGGCCGCGGCCCGGCTGCAGGTGCCCGCGGGCGCCGCCGTTCCGGCCCCCGCCGCTCTCGGGGACCCCCCCGCCGGTGTCGGCCCGCGCCTTTCCTCCCCATCGGCTCACGGGGTCTGGCTCCGTGATCCCTTTACAGCTCCCGCCGGCCGCCGCGGCCTCTCCCCGTCTGCGCCGCCCGGCTCCCCGGCCCCGAGCTCGGCACGTCGGCTGGCGGCGGGTACCGGCACCTGCTGGTCTTGTGTTTTCTCGGTTATTTAAAGCGGGGATGCTCAGGAAATGCCTTTTTTAAGCATTTAAGTCTTAGCTGCGGAATCTCAATTTTTATTTAACAAATGGCAGACAATGATTTTAATAAAAATCTCATTATCATACTGTTCTGCTTTAGGTTTCCTCTTTAAAGAATCATAGAATCACAGAATGGTTTAGGTTGGAAGGGACCTTAAAGATCATCCAGTTCCAACCCCCTGCCATGGGCAGGGACACCTCCCACTAGACCAGGTTGCTCCAAGCCCCGTCCAACCTGGCCTTGAACACCTCCAGGGATGGGGCAGCCACAGCTTCTCTGGGCAACCTGGGCCAGGGTCTCACCTCACCACCCTCAGGGTAAAGAATTTCTTCCTAATCTCTAATCTAAATCTCTCCTCTTCCAGTTTGAAGCCATCACCCCTCGCCCTATCACTACATGCCCTTGTAAAAAGTCCTCTCCAGCTTTCTTGTAGGCCCCTTTCAGATACTGGGAGGGGCCCTAAGGTCTCCCCGGAGCCTTCTCTTCTCCAGGCTGGACAACCCCAACTCTCTCAGCCTGTCCTCCCAGCAGAGGTGCTCTAACCCTCTGATCATCTTCGTGACCCTCCTCCGGACCCGCTCCAACAGGTCCATGTCCTTCTTATGCTGGGGGCTCCAGAGCTGGACACGGTATTCCAGGTGGGCAATTTTTTATTTTTTTTTTTTCTGGTTCTACTATATTAGATCTCCAAGTCAAAACACCCTTCAAAATTCACCACTTAACTGTTTTACCTTGAGCATTTTATTCCCTTTAAGAGATCTGAGGACAAAACGTCTGGACTCCCAAGTTCCGGCATCCACAGCCTGCCCTGCTGAGAGGAAATCCGTGCTTGTCCTGTGTTTGTTTCTCCAACTGGGATGAACTTCCTGGGCTCTACTCCCTGGCTCTTCTTGAAAGCAAAATAACGTGGATGTCGCCTCCCTCTGGGCAGGACTCAGCTGCTGCTGAACAGGGATAAGTTCAGCTTTTTGATAGCATGGATTTCCTTACTTGAGATCCCTTTTCTTCACAGCAATCCATCACATCCCCGTGTCTTCCTTTTAGTTCTGCTGGGAGAACCTAGATCTGACACAAGGATCTGTTCATTCAACCTGTTTACTAGTATTCAGGGGTCTGTCTTTCCAGCTATGATCATACTATGATGTACTCATTTTTCCAAAGTCTCTGATTTAATGAAAGGTGTTTAAAAAACCCACAGCATTGTATATTCTAGCAAGTCCCTCTTGAAGTTATTTTGGACTTAGAATTTCTGAGTATTCTCCTGATCATGTCAATCCACTATATTCTGTGGTTTCAATACACATTTATTTAAGACATTTCATACTGCTATTACAAACTCCAATGCCATAATCCTCACTAAGGCAAAATAATATTTGAAAATAGAAAAAGGACCCTAGAAACAGGATGTTTAGAAAAATATTCACTTAAAAGCAGCAACAGGACATCTATTTACAGCTTTGTTAAAACTATGTCATTTAACGATTAAAGCTTAGGACTTGCCATAAGGTAGGCAAGCACTATTTGCAGCTTTACCGTAGGTCTGCTGTGTGATCTTTGCCAAGTCTTTTAACCTCATTAAATAAGGGTCATCTTTGTCACTTTTGAGATTAAGCCATGATTAGCAGAGCATGTTGTGCATTATATAGTACACGGAACACCAAGGAAGTATGCCTCCTTCATATTTTTAATGTACAAATGAGCAGCTTTTTTGCTGGTTGAAAATTCTACCAAAATTACTAAATTACATTGAATATTACATTTTTACCTAAAATGCAAAGAAGTAGACAGTCTAGACAAGTAATTTCCTAAAAATGGACCAATCATGAGAAGAGAAAGTAAAGACCTTCAAAGTCTTCAGTGAGTGAACTAAGCATAATTAGTAAGCTCAAGCCATTTACACATTACTTAAAACCAGCAGAGATTTTTAAAATAGGCCTGAAGCAAAAGACTGACTGTGAATGTCTCCAAACCTCAGGAGGACTTAAACGTAGCTCCTAGCTTTGCTGGTTTGGCCCCAGCTTTATAACGATCTCGGCTACCAGCCCATATCTGTACCACTCAGAACATTTGGGGAGTTCTCATCAGGACTCGCGTTTTGTGATGTGCACCTCTTGCTCCTTATAATCAGCCTCGAAAGTCTGACGTGTTTTGTTGCTTAATGCTGTACTACTCTTCATTTAGCTAAGTATTGCTATCATTCATCTGGTTTTAGCTTGATTTCTGTTGCGCACCATATATGAAGCTGTTACAATAATTTCTTCCTCTGGGTGAAGTCCCAGTTAAGCTCTTCTCACCCCATACCGATTCAAGGGCTAATTTTCTTCCCTGGTAAACTGCAAATCAATTTACTTTCAAATCAAACTGTTGTTTCTAGGGACAGGGAATATAATTTTTCCTGTTACCCAGAAAACTAAGTTCTTTTTCAGGCAGTTCTTTCCCCAAGAGTATGAATTGCATTTTACTCTAGTAGTTACCGCAGACAGCCACTGCTTTCAAGCTACAAAGACAATACTTTCTTTGTTTCTTTGTGCTGTTTCATATCCTTGATTAGTTTCCTAAATTGACAGGTCATCAAAGTCTAATCTTAATGACCTGGCAAAAAACCCCGAGGTTCTGATCTCACTGATTGCGAGGTGCACGTCGTAAAAAGTGATCACAGTGGTCAGACTGTCAAATAAGATACATTTTTACACACTTGAAACGTGGCTCCCAGGTAATTTTTCTAGTGTTCCTCTCTTTAAATACTTCGTTTATCCATGTTAGAAAACCCACAGGTGACTAGAAATAAAACACGAGCACAAATGGCTCTCTTCTACCTGTACGCGGTCTGACTGCAACTCTAGTGGCAACAGCCTGCCTGTTCGGTGATGGACTCACTCCAGCTGTGAAAGAAAACCACATCTATCAATTTTGCTAATAGAAACAGGATAAAAATAGCATCTCCTCAGAGACCCCTTCCCTTAAAGGCTGTCAGCAGACACCTTGACCCATTTTTGCCATCTGCCAGAACATATGTCTTTTGAGCTAATGTATTTGTGCAATTTGCCCAGTACGACGGCAATAACTATAAAACTCTACACAGAGAAAAGGATCTCTGCTACCATTCAAGACGATTGGTATTTTTATCGTCACAATAATCTGCAGTCGTTTAGAGCTGTCCTCACGTTATGCAGTATTACGCACGAGTAACACGGTGAGGTCTAGGGTGAAAGTCCACTGCAATCAGATATGGCTTGCTAACCTTATCCTGAGCAGAACCTCTCCACTTCGGCTATTTGCGGTCTTCCTATGAGATTTATTCAGGCTCACTAAAAAAACACAAGTCAATAACCCCCAGCCCAAAGGCTCTTGGTGTCTTCCGCAATACAGACAACTGAGGCAAACGGGAAACGATGCAAGACCTAAAGGGAGAGAGAAATTCTGAAAGACAGCTTCCCCCGACACCCCTGCATCCAGCAAAGATTGTAATCCGTGGCAGACAGCAGGCAAACACTGAGGAGTCACGTTTTTTTCTCAGTGGAAAACAGCTAGAGAAATATGAAAAAAAATAATCTTTTCACAGGGATCATCTCCAATAATTTCAATGAAAATTTCACTTGAGGAGATGCGAGTAGGAAAGTACATATTGTGTCTTTTTAAAATGATTTTTTTAGCTAAAATGATGTAATTTTTTGGTCATAATTAAAAGGCAAACAGCTTTTCTTTCCTTTTGCCGCGTTTATAAATAAATTTGTGCTTTAACTGCCTATGCCCTGGCAGCACTATGTTAAATAGTAGGTTAAGGAGGATGATGTCTAAACAGAAGTCACGTGAAAATCCAATATATGGAGCTGAAGTCCTTTCTTCGTCATTCCTGCGCAGATCCACTAGCTCAGTACATAAAAAGACAATGCAGCACACATGTTTAAAGCACAGTTACTGTCTTAGATCAGGCCAAATGAGAGAAAATACAGTGCAAACCTCTACTGCTCTCCAGTGGAAATTAATGCAACCACCACAGTTAAAGTTCCCTCAAGCTTTCGCATTTTTTAAAATGCTCATTGCTTTGTTCCTGGACTGCCACTAGGCCACTAGCTTCCTTAGCTCCCTTGGACATGAAATACATTTATTTAATGAAAAATAGCTATTTCCCCAAATATGAATTGTATTATAAAAATGAGGACTATGAAGCAACTCTAAAGCTTTTCAATCTCAGTAGATGTTTTCAAATTTACAGTAAATGTCCAGAATAGCTCCCAGTATTCCCATGGCGAAACACGTAATCCGGAATGGAATTCAGTGTTCCAAATCCGAGGAAAACCAATCTCTTTTAGCAAGTGCAAGACGCTTTCTAAGCTGCACTATTGCTAATAAAACAGGATTTCTGATATTAATTTATCTGGGGACCTTATTAGAAATAAAAGGTCTTTTTGTTGCCAGAGATTAGTCAACACAGCACCCCAAGCAGGGTTTGGGCGCTGCGAAGTCCTAAAACCTAGTTTTAGCTCCATCAGTCATCCCTAAATGAATCACTTGGTCTATTTATGCCTCTGCAGGCGCAATAAATAAATAATAACGCTTTCACATCAGCTGACAGCGTTTCCTCTATTCCAAGAGATGAAAATTAATTGTGCCACCCCTGGGACGCGTGGTGCGCCGCCCCGGCCCCACGGGAGGCCGCCTACAGGGGTGACCGGCTCCCTGCAGGGCTGGGCCGGTGGCCCTGGACGGCCCTCCTCCAGCCCGCCCCGGTACCGACAGGGCCCGAGCCTCTCC
>VYXH01005687.1:517885-546802 GCA_013397275.1 Burhinus bistriatus
TGGGCGGGGGGTGCGGGGTCCCGTCTGAGGGGCCGGGAGCCACCGGGTGAGGCGTTGAGGCCGCGACGTGTTTCTTGTGAGGAGGGAAGGCGGGGAGCCTGCTTTGCTCCAGGCAGGGGGCCCTGCCCGCTCCGCTTGCTTGGCCTCCAGCGCCTCGGAGGAGCCGGTACGCGCCGCTCGGGGCAGCGTGGCGTTCTGCGAGCGCAGCTGATGGCCGAGCTCTGCCGTCCTCCCCTCAGCACGGCTCTTCCTGCAGGACTCTTAAATAACTCTCCTGAAGCGCTGCTCTTCCCATCGCCAGGTCCACAGAAGAAAAGCAGCACCGCTTTGCAGAGCAGACATGGAACCATGTACCGACTGCTCCGCTCTTTCACTTTCCCGCTGGGTTTTCTGCGTGGCAGGAGGTGGACAGTCCATTTCGGATCAGTTGTAGGCGGTATTTAAAAAAATAAGTGAGGAAGCATTGGAAAAAAAAAATGGAAATAAGTGCTGTCTAGGCTGTAGTTCTTCAGAGTTGGTACATAAAAGCTGCAGTCAGCAACAGGTGGTACAAATTGCATAAACTCTGACTTAGGATGCTACTACAAAACTAATAAAAAAAAAAATTACTTCAGCATAAATAAGCTTGTGAAGCACTATTTTCTGCAAGATTATAAAACAATACAATAGAAAGCGGCTGTGCAGGATAACTTCCTTCAGCTCATTGTCTTGCCAAACTGCTGTAGGAAATGGGATTGACAGCATTATCTGTCATAGAACAAGCCATCCTATAAGTCTATTTCCAGACTTCGTGTCCTGTGTTTATCTCTGTGGTTGTGCTTACCTTCTAAATTTTCTGAAAATCAGAAAAATAATGATACTGAGGGTGAAGGCAATATTGACAATGAAAACTTAATTTGAAAAAACATTAGCCTTGTATGAATATTTGTTTACATTATGGTTATAAGTGAGTGAAAAATGTTGTCTGCAAACTGTTCCAGGACTTCAGTAGTCTCCCACAAAGTAGTGTGCTGTGAACGATGTCCCGCGGACTCTTGGGCCAACAGACCGTTCATCTCCTTGTCAAACATGTAGTTGTTTGACAGTGCTTTATGGACTTCAGTCTGAGGACTATTGCCATAAACACTTAATCCCTAGTTCTGACACAAGCTGCATGTAAAAGGCCTTTTTAGAAAATATATTTTGTTTTTGTTAAGAGAGTAAAAGACTGATAAATATTTTCTGAACTAATTCATGAGAAAATTAATCGGGCTTGAAATACAGGCAGCATTTGCCAGATTGAAAAAAAGCAGGCCTTGGGCAGCAGAACAGAAACCGTAACAATATGATGAAATAGGATACGGTATTCACTATGTTATTGTGGCTCTTCAGGAGCTGTGCATGCTTACGTTGGTAGTGTACTTCACTGTGATCTCCGTTTCTTTGTGTCATGATAAATTAACTTGAGGGGACAAGGATTACGCAGTCTAAAAACCAGTACTCATGCTGTGAGACAGCTTACTGATGCTTTCCAAAGTACAGTGTTAGATCAAAGACCGTATTTTCAATTGTAAGCGCAAAGGTCATCTTTTCAGTATGTGCTGAGATCAGTTATGCTGTACGTATGTGAAAACATCTGTCATAGATAGAGCATGGTATGTTTATGAGAGGTATGTGTTTTATTCAGACTTGACTGTTGCAACCAGGTTTTTTTTGAATGTTGAGACAATCTGATGGGTGCAGTATGGGTGAAACGAAAGGAGCTACCTTTCTTGGAAAACAAGTTACTGGGCTAGTGCATTTCTTTGATTGTGGAGGTTGCTTCTGTAATCTGATAGCAAAATGGAGAATTTTGAGCTACTAAGTTTAATATTCCTTATCATCTGTTCTGACTGTCCTGAAGAATTAGCATATCTTCTTTTACTTTCTGCTTCCTGTTGTAGGAATTTTTATTTGCAGTAGTATCTTGATGAATATTAATGGTTTAGAGTTTGAATAAGAATCTCCTCATACCATTATTCTAATTTGCCTCCTTTATTTCCTTTCCTTAAGAAGCGTTACTAAAGAAACGTCTTGAAAGCTGTTGCCCATGGACTTCTGTTATAGTGACTTTAAAATAAAAAAGATTATTTCAGAAGCTCTGGGCCTACTTGTCAGTCCTCTAGGTAACAGCCATGATCTTTTTAATTGCTATGAAGTCGCTTGTCTGACTTCTAACAGCTAAAGAAATAGAGGAACCAGCTATTCTGTTCTGCTTACAGTTCTGCATAACTTATCTTCCCACTTAGTGAATGTTAGGCAGCGTGCCCTGCCGCAAAGAAGTGGGAGAGGAAGAAGGATTTGGGGTTCTGCTATTTTATAAACTAGTAAGTTTTACTTCTGTAGGAGTATACTGCTCCTGCTCCATACCTGGGGGTGTTTGGCTAGCAGAAGGGGGTTTGTGTGGACTTGGAAACAGGGTAAAATCTACTCCTTTTAGCCATGTCAAGCTATCTAATACATCTTTTAGTTTTTCTGCTGTCGGTGGGATTAAGCTGTTCTTGAAAACTGGTCTTCAATACGTGGTTGCTACTTTTGCAACCATGAAAAAGGGTTTACCACCATGAAAATTCATTTAAGTTCTTACTGTTCCCAAAGTTAACTTTCTTCCTTAGGATTGTATGTTAAGTAAACACTCTGCTCTAAGAGTTTAAGTATTTTTGATTTATGTGAGAGCAAAATTGAGATCCATTATACGAAAAGCTTGCTAAAACCAGTGTAAAATTTACTCAGTTGTTTTCAGTTACATGTATTTTTACCTACCCGAAGTCCAGCTGAGCTGGTTTCATGGCTAACTTTACCTACTCCAGGAAAACCATGCCATTGGCTGGAAAGCTGGCATCACTGCAATAAACGTTGCTGAAGAACATGTCATAGGGTAATAAAGACTGCCAACTAGGTGGAACCCTGACATCAGATATACTTACTATTGCACCTGCATCGTGTGATGGGGAAACAAGTTAAAATATAAGCAAACAGGTGATGACGTAAATATAGGAAGAAAGGTTTCATTTGGCTAGTACTGTATTACTAAGTGATTTAATGGTTATATGCGTGAAAGAGTGCTCCAAATGTATGTGCTGTGCAGTTCCGTTGTGTAGTCTGAGTTCGTGTTTATTGCTGTGAACTTGAAGTAGATTTAAAATTGATTACATAAAGACTTCTGAGTCTTACTTGTGAAGTACTTTTTCATACTTTTTATTGGAAGTCTTTAAGAACAGGTTAGACAAACACCTCTCTGAAATGACATAGGTGATACTGCCTGGAGAAAATGGGAAGGATTAAATGGGAGTTACCAAACATAGTTTATGAAGGTATCACAGGCTTGGATTTCAGCAGTGGGCACATGCAGAAGGAGGCATGCTTCATATCCTGTGCTTACACCTCATTATATCCTAATCAAAATTAGGATCCAGACGTCATACTGAGCATCAGAGCCTTGAAACAAGGTGACCTTTAAAGGACCGTTCTAGCCGTATCATTGTTTTAAAGATGTGTTGGCGTCCTTCAGCTTGTTCTTCTTAACAAAACAAAAAAACCCAAACCAACCCCACCCACCCCCACTTCTTGTTAGAGTTGTAAGATTGTAAGATATGGCTTTGTGGCCTAGACGGGATGTCACTTAAAATGAGGAAAGCTAGATTTTATTTTTTTTAATGTCTGCCTTGGTATTTTGTGTAACCAGTCGCTTGGGTTGAAATAAGAGGATGTCTAGTATCCATATGCTGAATGGCTAGCATGTTCCTACGTATGTTGCTGCATTTACTTTAAACAATGCAGATGATGTGCGATATTTGAGTGTATTGTCAATGTAAATTAAAAAAAAAGTCTTTTAATATGAGTGCTCAGCCTGTCCTTGGCTGCTGTGGTGGTTTATTTGACTAGTCCTTCCATCATAGTCATACAGGCTTAGTCAGGACGAGATGACCAATCTCCTGGGGCTCTGCCTGTGTTAATACTATCACTGGAAGGAGAGATGAAACCAAATAGGAACAGTCAAAGTCTAAAGTACGCAATCCATGATTTGATCAGGTATAGTTTTCTGCAGAGGGGAAAAAAAAAAATAGCCCAGCTCTAATTATAAAAATATTTTGAAGAGATGTAACTTAAATTCTAACTTTAACAAAATTAAGGAAAATAACTAAACCATTTAACTTTAATGCAAAACCATTTTTAATAGCTGCAGTTGAAGAACTTGAGAGGAAGTATAAAATGATATCTATCTTTAGTTCATGAGTAACAATGACATTGATGGCTTTGAACGGCTGTTTGTTCAAAAGTATAGTTGTTACTGGCCTTCTGCAAGTTGAGACGCATCTGACTTTGGGAAATAATCACAGAAGCAACTAAACAAAGATGTTACAGTTTCATAATTCTTCTTTCATGTTTTCCCATGTTTAATGTAACAAAACCATGTTGGTTTTTAGCCCCAGTGCCAAATTTGTGTCAAACTTTGAAGCCCTTTTTAAAAAGGGAGTCTGCTAAGAATAAGCCAGACATGACTGGAATCTTTAATATAAAAGGGGCAAAACTCTTGTATCATTTGCTACAAAGGACACATGAAATAAGTTTAAAGTTTAAGTTTTTCAGTATTACATTGACAAATTAATATTCCCAAACTTTGCGTTGAGGGGATAGAAAGACTTTTGCACATCTGTCGTCTTGAAGTGGGAGAACTCATTTTAAATCGCTGAACCCAAAGCAGTGCTACCTGGGCTAGTGTGAGCTGTTTCAGTTGTTTCACGATTTAGCTTCAAGCACAGTCATATGAACACCATGCCTAGTCCTGTGATAGCCATGGAGAGCTTGTCTGAAAGGAAGTCTTGTTCCACTTGGTAGTTTTTGATGCCTTTCTACATCTGAAGTAATTTTTAAGCAAAACTTCTGATGACCCTGCTGAACTGAAGCTCTTTTCATAGGGTTATGAGTTTCTGCTTTTGTAAAAGCCATAAAACACATTGGCTAAAACTTAGTAGTAGCTCATTAAAAGTTGATGTGTGAGTTTTTGAAGTATTTTTCCCACTAAATTTTCCTATCAATACATAGGGGAAAAAAATACATTCAAATCACCTATAACATTACTATTTTTAAGTTACTGCCTCCTCTGTCTCTTTGCTTCCATGTGGTACCCAGCTGCAGCTTGCTTTCTGACCCTTTAGCTGTCTTGGATGTTTGGGGTTTTTTTCTGCAAAGGCTTCTGGTATGCTTTTCTTCCCTGTGTGATGAGCCTTCTTCGTAACTTGTGTTCTCTTTGCAATGCAGAATAGAGAGTACTAAATGACATAAGACATCTTTGGCTATTAGAAGTATTCTTTGTGCTACCAGTACATGCTGAATTTCTAAACTTTTTGGTTAAGATAAATAGCAAAAAATATGCTCTTAAAACTGCTACAATGATGAATTGCTAACTTTAATGTTATAAAATGTAAACCCTGATACATGCATCAGCAAACTCCAGAATATCGTGAGACACAAAGTTGGTAAACCAAGGTAGCAGACGATGATGGTGATCAGCACAATTGCAGAGTGCCTGTAAATAGTCTTCTATGCAGTTGACAAATTGTAGGAGATGGTTATGAGGTATTTGATGAAGACTGTGAGTGTTTTATAACCTATCAAATGACAACAGAAACTGGTAGGAATGAAAAGATAGCATGTAATTTTGGTTGGCGCTATTGCTGGTGTGTCCCTATTGCAGTGTCTGTACCTTCATGGCTTACAGGTGCAGGTATGCTTCACCGATGTTCAGTCAAGTCTAAGGATACCGAGACTCTCTGTATTCACATGCAACATTGGCAGGCAAGTGTGTGAAGTTAGGAAAGAGTGAAATAATTCATATTTATGTTAATCCCAAGCTGGCTTCTTTGAAGTAGCTGGCACTTAGTGATTACGCAGAGCAACCTAGGTGGGATCCTTGGACTGATGGACACTGTACTAAAAGAGTTAGTGTCCTTTATGCTTAAGCGTGGGCTGTAGATCTGTCCTGTTTTGGACACCTGCTTGTACCCTTCCTTGCTGTGAAGGGCTGCTGTGTTGTTTCCTACATGCTGCTTGAAGTGAAAGTCTTTTTAAAAACAAATCTGGAAACGATTGTAAATCTGTTCTTCCTCTTTGGAGGAAGAACTTTGCTCAGGCTTTTATTAAAAAAAAAAAAAAAAAATCTGTAATTAATTGTTGAGTCTAACTTCACCTTTTTTTTGTGTAGAAATTCATCGAGTTTGAAGATTCTCAAGAACAAGAGAAAAAGGACTTACAGACCAGAGTGGAAGCATTAGAATCACAAACTCGACAGCTTGAGCTAAAAGCAAAAAACTATGCTGATCAAAGTAAGTAAAACATATTGCACTCCCTTTAAGTGATATTAGCACATTTTTAAATTTCATTCTTTAAAATGATAATACATATGCAAAATATCTGTGCTATCCAATTCCTGTATTTTGACAGATAACTAGATTTAACTCTTGTGCAAGTTTGTTTTCCTTAGAATTAAGGCAAACAAATGAGGTCTAAGCTTGTGACTTGTAATCTGATTCTTCTAGTATCGTATTTGTTTTTGTTTTCCTTTTTGACCATGCTATTTTCATATTTAGCAACTTTTTCAGGACACATTTAGAACTTATTCCCTTGTTAGATATTATAAAATAAGCTAATTATCTTCCCGTTAAAACTGTTGTCTGTGCTAAAAATAAATGTAATCTTTGGGTTTAGAAGCACTACTGGGATGAGAATACCATTGATGCTGATTCTCATTAGCTTTTGTATAATTCTTGCTGAATGATTTATTTCTATGAGGCATTTAGTTTTTGCAGGAAAAGAGTTAAGGAAGAACACTTCTACTTTTAGAGATGTTCTGTGTAATTTACAAAAATTTGTGTAAGTTTTGGAAAAAGATAACAATGATCAGTTTTCCTGAAATGCTCAAAGTTACAAAGTGAATATATTGTATCTTAGATGTTCTGCTGGACTGCTTCTTACCCAGGTACATAGTCATTGAATGAAACCAGTTTTTCTACTTCTAGTTGAAGTAAAGGGTAGAGGAAAAAAAATACTTAAACCCACAGAAATCTTCTGTTCTCACTTCTCCTCCACCCCGCAGTCTTAAATTGAAGATGAAAGACCTATGCTGCTAGTGATGGATTAATTTTTTTTTTTTGCTATTACTCTGTTATATGTGCAATGAAGGTTATGGTTTTTGTTTTCATTGAACCTTTTAATCACAGTGTGGAAATAATGGTCAATATGAATTAACGTGAACATTTTGTCAAGCTTCTAAACTAACTTCTATTCACATAAGACCAGCATGCCTATTGATTAATATACAGCTTTTATTGCTGGGCCACGCAGGAATGTAAAGTAAGACTGTATCAAGCCTAATAAGGTTGAGATAAGATCAGTTTCTAAAAGCAGAGTGCCAGTTGTCAAAACAGCCCTTTTTCACTGTTCTTCCTTTATTTCTACTCGGCCACCTTTCCTGCCCATAATGCAACAAGTTATAGCTCTCTTTATCAACTTAAGGTATGATAATCTTCCGGTAAAGTTTAATATTCAGTGCCATACGTGAGTCTACAGCAGGGTAGAAGTATTAGTTCACTAGTGTTAAGATTAACATAGGTGGCATGCAGAGCTGAATCTTTCTGAAATTTGAATGGTTTAGAATGCTATTGGCAAATCTTAGAAGCGTGTACTTCTTCAGGTCCATTGCAGTTAAAATATTCCGGATTCTGTATAGACAGTGATGGAGGAACACTTCAAGCAGGCTTTTCTAGTGAAAACCAGGATGACTGATTTCCAGGAGTGTATCTTTACAGATCAAATCAAGCTAAAATGGATAATCGTGAAGCATGTGGTAGAGACTTGTATCAGAAATGCTGTGATTCTTGTGAATGGACGTGTGTGTGTGTTTAAAAGCAGCAGAAGAAGGGAAAAGAAAACATTGGAAGGAGAGTTGAGTGGTCTGTTTTGGTAACAAAGGACACTGTTTCCAGAACGCCTGTGCTCTAAGCCCACAGCCCAAACAACTTGTTAATGGGGAGCCCTGTACTTTGACAACAGGATTATGGCACCAAGATTGCATCACGTCATATATGCCTTTACGTTTTTCTGTTAATACAACAAAAAGTACAAATTAGGTGCACAAAAAAAAGAAAAATAATTTGGATTACTGGCAATGTATGTGGCACTATACCCAGAGTCTGTCTTACAGAAATTGCACTTATATTCTGATGTACACAATGCCATTTTATACTGTTCTATGAATCTGTTTGTGTGACATTCTTTTTTTGCCTTGAATATTAGCCCTTTCAAAAAAAAAAACACCCCATGATTTTAAGCTTTCGATTACATTGTGTGTATGTCATATTAATGAAAGTATTTGCACGAGAACCTCAATTGTTCCAGTAGAACCAGAACGTTGGCTAGAATTACATTTTTGTAAGAAATAATGCTGTTGAAACAGTTACAGCACCATAAAGTTCTGGTGTTAGAACATGGACTTTTAAACAGTTTCCAAATCTTTTTATTTGGGTGATAAACCTTTTGTGGTAGCAAAAATGTAACCTTGGAGAAACAATAGAGCTGTGTTGAACGTTGAGTTTTGCTTGTGATTTGGGCTGATAACTTGTCTGGGACAACATGAAAGACTTTGGAAGATTTGATGTGCTGCTGATGCAGAGCAAGATCAAAGGGAGCATAAACACAATTGTTGAACACCTAATGAATATTATGCAAGTGAACTGTTTTTAGTGATCTAAATCTCTAGGGTGTGAAGACCATACTAGTGTACATATTTGTGAAGTAGTCCAACTCTACTGCATTATCCTGTTTTCTGTTTTTTAGGCAAGGAGATTTTTATGTCCCACGATATCAAAGATACCAATGTGTCACTTTAATTCACTGGATGCGGCTACAAGTCTTCTAGCTATAGTTATTTTTCTCTTGTAATTGCTATACTGCTGTCTGTGCATTTAAATTAGTCTGTGGTGTTGGCAAATGTTACCACATCAACAATTCAAAATCGTGGTAGTGTAATCATTGAGAATGGGAATGGCAAATGCCTGGCATAGAGCAAGTAAGCAAATAAAACCTGGCTTTGCTTTTTTGTGTTGGAGTATGGAGTCTGAGATGGCAACATCAGTTTATGATACGATTAATAGTTCAGAATGGAAAACAGGTAAGATGCATTCTCATGCAGTACTTTAACTGCAAGACTTTTTGGTTCTTGTAGAGTATGTCCTGCGGTATATGCTTTCTTCCCCAAATAAGCAAGGTGTGTGAGAACAAGTTTTGTTTACTCAGAAGTTTCAACTCATCCCCTTGAACGCCATCCGTCCTGAGTATTTAGTGAAGACTAGTTAGCCCTGGCAGAGGGCAGGCTCTTAAGTTACATGGTAAGGTTCAGCGTGATTGTATGTGCTTGAACACGCACGTCAGTTAAATTTGCTCAAGAAGCCATAGTTTTGTTATGTCCTGAATTAGAAGTGCTTGTTTTTGGAGTCAGTGATTGTCACACTAAAGAAAGGAGAAGTATTTCTTTGCACTTAAATTTATCATGTGGGATTACCTTCATAGCGACATATTTAATCAGCTGGGATGGAATAAATCTGCTATTTGAAATTAAAGAAGTGAAATAAGAAGCTTATTTCGTGTCAACCAGTTACTAAGTTCCTGTGGTTCACTGACTTTTTCCCCTGCATTACAAATTTAAACAATTGCTGTCAGCTATCTCCTAGATGAGTGAACTACTGTACTCTGCTCTTTCATAGGAGGAAATGGAAAGAGGGAGAGATGACAGCATGACCTGGTGGCACTGCTGGGAGGATTGTGAGACACAGTAGATGATGAAATCCTGAATGGCGGGGGCAGATGTACATGGAGTTACCACTCTTGCATGATATACAGCACTTGATCCTGGTACTTGGTGGGTTGTGGTGGTTGCCTAAGTCAAGTTTGCTGCCAAAAAATGGTGCGGCGTGTTGCATCCTGAGATGTTTTGGTAACCTTTACAACTGCTTAAAGGAGAGCAGATCCATAAGGATTTGCGACTTCTATTTGAGCGCCGGAATGTGCTGCAGTGCTGTGGCTCTTTGGCCCCTGATCCATCTCCTCGTCTCATTTTGCACTGCTGCTCTTCTCTGTAACTTTCCATGGTTTGCCTCTGCCCTCACATTGAAGAAGGTTGAATATCACAAAGTTCCTTAGAGTTTTGTCTAGGGACAATGTTTGTGCAGCCAGAGTTTTCAGAAGCTCTTGCTGTTGGTCTTTAGCGAACTTTTACTGAGTGTGAGCAAATGTCTTTTTTTTTTGTTTTCTCTTGACTAGACTGTCATGGTTTGTTTTTTTTTTTTCCTCAGCAGCAGAGGGCACCTCTGAGTATTGTGGAGGTGCACCAAGCATGGAAATGCTAGGTTTTAAAAAAATGAAGTAAACATTTAAATTCTTCTCCTTCCTTTCCACTTCTGAGGCAGACACCAGTCTTTGATACAATCTTAAACATTTCTTACAAGAGCATTAATGTATCTGACTTTCACATTATTTCAAGTCTTTGCTGTGGTGAGACCCCCAGCTCTGCTTGTAATTAGTTTGCACCATTAGAACATTTCAAATTTCAAACTTGAATCTGGAAAACTAGGCACTTAGAGCTGTAAAAACTCTTAATACCAATACGCGGCTCACTTGTCCAGCAACACTCCGCAAGGGCATGTGATACTGCTTTGGGTACTGCTTCGTCTCCAGTTACCAACTGGGATAAGTGCCTTCCAGTGCTCACATAATGTGGCACTGAATTCTGTGGGGGCTACGGAGGTTTAATTTATTTCCCTTTCCTGCCTCCCATTTTTGGAATGTCTGTTCTTTTTTTGTGAAGTAAAAGACGACTGTAGTGTATTTTGACTTACTACAGGAATGGAACAGCCTTGGAGGATGCTTTCTGGAGGAATCATTCTCAGAGTAACTTGTTTACGAGAGAATCTGACAAACATAGTGTCTGCATGGTTGAAGTGCTTTCCGATGGAGGTGGTGGGCTGTGGGAGCTGAAAGATTTGGTTCCTTTTCTGGATGTGCCTAGCGCTAAAGTACAACCAAGGTGGTATACTGCATTTGACAGGACAGCCAAGGCAGATATATTTGTGTACCTCATAAGTTTATCAAACCTTAGCTTTGTGGTTTATGCTCAAGTTAGATTACATTTGGGGAAAACTACATATGTAAAAAAGAAAAAACAGCCCCCCACCCCCCCCCAAAAAAAAAAACAACAAACCCCACCAAAAAAAACCAAAACCAAAAAAACCAAAAAACCAACCCCAAAACCCAAGAAACAACTTCTGGTCTTCAGAGCTGCAAATGTTGCGACGCAACTGTTGGGATGATTTGTATTTCCCACATCAGGTGACATCGTGCAGCAATTGATATTGCTTGCTGTAGGTTTTATTTGGGATATGAGACAAACATTTTGGCAGCTGACCTAAAAACATGCAGATTTGTTTTCCTCTGAAGCTAAACAGAACTATTTCTTTCACTGGCTTCCAGAGAAAACTCAAGACCAGGTTCTATTGTGAATCTTCTGCAGATGTTAATTATTTCGTTATTTTATTTTCATTTGAGCTCTCCGGATACCATCGTTACTGTAACATACACCCAGGTAGACAACTTCTTGATGTGTAACCTGAAGGCATGCGGTACTCTGAGCTGTACTGTGTAGAGCTGCAGCAGCAGTTTAACACGGACCTGTCTAGTTAACGAGGACATTCTAGTACGAACTTTCAGCTGTGAAGTTTAACATTGTTTTGAGATTTGACTTGTAAATCTGCACACATGATGATGTGAATAACTAAAGCGATATGAAGTGCATCTGTCAGTAATGCTGTTTCTAGGTATGGCTCAACTGTAGTGTTTATTCTGAGGAATACAAGAAAGCTTTTCCATAGATCTTGAAAGAAGTTGAAAAGTTGAGGTTGTTCAGTGGGAGTCTGGATTGTTCCTATGTATTTTTCAAGGACTGAGAACAGCAGAACTAATCTCATTTCTGACAAAGAAGGAACAGAACAGTTTGACGTCTTGTATTTCTTAACAAATTGGAGCTTACTCTTTGCCATTTTTTTCTCAGTGCAGCCGTTTCTCATCTGCATTGGTTTGTTCTCAAGGCAGTTTCCCCCGCTGCCCTGCCCTACGCTGTGCCTCAGGTATCATTTACTAAATTTGAAGAATCTTTCTATAAAGTAGAGTGTGAGCATCGAAGCGTACTGGAAAGGAAGGCTTTGTTTCTGACTAAAGCATTTCTCAGTTACTTTCCTGGCTGCCTTACGCTGTGAAGTTACGAGTACCTGCTGTCTCTGTCTTGCGTTGTGGGCATCAGTCGTCCGCTAGATGGAGCAGAGGGTACAGTTCGCTCCGGAGATTGCACCGAGTCACGCTACAAGACGGGAGGCCAGAATAAAATGGAGTAGAAAATTAGAGCAGTGATTGGCCTGATTTAAACTCGTCTATTAATATACCTGAACAAAAGTGGTGAGAGGAGGTTGAAATCCACTGGCATGTAATTAACTGCTCATGTACTTTTTTTAAATTAAGGGACTATTGTGCTAGTGGTTTAGGTGCTGGAGTTTGATTGTTATAATAATTCTAGGGCTGTAAATGTTGCAGCAATGAAGAAAATGGCTTTTAGAATCTTACATTCTTGAGTTGTTACTGGCTATCTGGCTTTAAAAAGAAATGCAGTCTGCTGTAGCTTCTGTGTTCATGCTGACTTCATGTTGGCTTTTCTCAAAAAGTTACTTGATTCAGTAGCCAAATGTATAAATGAAGCATCCCACTGTTTTCAAAACAGCCAATCAATCAAAACTTTTCTCAGTGAAGCACTCTTTTGGCCAGAGACTAGGCAAGAAGTTGGTACTAGATCTAAATGATTTTTAACTTGATTGTGGGTAGAAGTTGGCTTGTCTATATCCTTGTTCATTTGAATTTAAACCTTTGTGAGGTTTATACCTGGCATAAGGTTGTCTTTATAGTAAACGGTTGTAGCAAAAGGCTTAAAAAAAAAAAAATAACCCAACAAAAAAACACACCAACTCCTTAAACTTTATGCCAGGCTTTTGGTGCTAAATTACAGTAATTTTTGTGGGTCTGAGACTTAGTGGATACTTGAACAGTCCAGACGTGTCAGGGATAAGACTGTGTGGCTTTATGTGTTGGTATTTGCTATCAACAGAGCATTCTTGACAGCTAAATTATCTTCATAATTGAAAGTGCCCTGCTTTTTAAACTAGGCCTGTAGTTCACAGTGGTAAGAGCTACTTGAAGATGTTGGTCTTGTCAAGGAGTCGAATTTATCACTTGTTTTACAAATCAGTTTTCTGTGCTGCTTATTTCCAGGTCTTAGGATTTTCAGGTTAAATACTTGTTTGATGGCTTCAGTCCCTGTTTCAATCCATGGTTGACATGCGTATTCTTTAGCAATTACTTAATAGGTCATAAGGTCCTACTGGATCTTGGGATTGATTATGATTGATCTATATCTTAACTTTGGTATCGGACTTGCTTTTAAGAATGGAGTTGGATGAAAGCTGTCCAAGGAGAGCCTTCAGATAGTCTTAGTGCTAGGAAAGGCTCATTAATGAGCTGGATCTCTGTCCTGGCTTGTGTAGCAGGAACCTGTAATTCCTCTTGAAGGCATCGTACTGGATTTGGCGTTCTAGCAGGTCTGTTTCTCTTTCTCCTCCTCAGGCTTATCAGCAGTTTGAGGCAGAGGACAACATACAGATGGAGTGTTCCAAACTTGGTAAAAGCCATCAGACTTGGGAGGTAAGCTCTGATTTTTGAATAGGCAGGGTGGGCAGCTTTGCTGCCTAATTCTTTGTAATGCTGTCAGGAGGCAGAAACTCTGGAGGCTTCTCTCTAGTTTGCTATAATATTTAATCTCTCATTTTTAGGCTTGATTGGTTAGATCTGAGAGAACTCTGATTAAGGTTGGTACTTCAGGTCATTGAATGTGTTAGGATATTGACAGTGCTGGAGAAGGTTGCAGGTAGGCCTTGGGCATGAGTTTGTGATGTTGTTCCAGTAGGAAGTTTTGTTATCAGCCTAAAAATACTAGAATATTTGCATTTTGTGCTCATACTTATGATGTTGAAAGACCTTTAAAATTTTTCCACGTAGAATTGCAACCGTGAGTAGTGAAACTTTTTAGATGTGTATTATATTTTGCACATGTAATATCTTGCACAATCTAATCTTGCAATGTAATATCTTCCATGATGTAACAAGGATATAATGGCTTTATAAAGACATCTTACAACAGAGGCAATGGATATTTTGCTTTTAGGTTATGTTTCATCAAACTGATTTTATCATCTACCCATTAAGAATTTGACATCTTAGTGGGGAAAAAAAATCTGACTGAAATATCAGAGGAGCTTTTTTATTGTTACTTAAAAGTCAGAATTATGGGAACTGTGTCTAGCTGCCGCTTTGTGGACCCAGTGTGTGTCAGGCGGTGCCAGTGCCCAGCTTCGTCCCTCCTGGGGGGATGTTATCAGGGTGGTGCCAGACTTCCGCTCTTTTGTGTGCTGGTGGAGTAAAATGGAAGTGGCAACAACTCAGTTTTAATGTACTTCTGGGTGCCAGTGGAAGGCGGGTTTTTTTGTCTCCTATTTAGTTTCCCATTACTGCTAATGAGAGTGTATCTTTAATAGTGACTTAATAAGCTTCTCCAAGATTTTGGGGCAAGAATCTGGTGGCCTTCTAGGCTCAAGTATCTTCTGTGTTCAAGTCTGTGGTGATCCTCAGGGAATATCCGTTCTGTTCCACAGTGTTTAATTGGAAAAGGGAAGTGTGTTCTGTTGGTTGTTTTGTCAAGATCTTATCTTTGAGAGGTGTGTTTTGGGTAAAATCGATTTCTGGTGTTGTGTGTCAACCTGCTGGTATTGGAAAAGTGTGGTTTGAAGACTGCTAATGTGGTGTCTGTTGAGGGTACATCTGCTTATGACTGAAGCTTCCAGCTGTAGGACTGTCATGTGTTACACAGCTGGAAATGACTTCCAGAAGAAAGTGCTGAATGTCAATTACATCATCTTCTAGGGCCTTCATTTTTTTAACCTTTGTATGTAACAAAAATAGTTATCAGATTTAATGTAGATATCCTCCTTGACCGCACAGTACCCATATTCTATGTACATTTGTCTTCTATGACTTGGTTTAAGGAACTGCTTAAAATTGGGCTATAGCAGGAGAAAATTGTGTGCTTCGTTATGAAACCTCAACTGTTGTGAAAGTGTTATATCCATAGCAGTGGGAAATGCTTTTGTGGATTTCATGAAGGTAGGTTATGGACAGCTATGAAGAAAGAAGAGCGTTTGTAACACCTAATGTGGCATTAATCTTCATTAAATGCACTATGTCGAGTACTTTTCCCAGAATCCACCGGATAAAATTAATCTCTAGGAGCTGGTGTTGGCTGCGCTGTCTAGACGTGCGCGTACTGAGCAATGTCAGGATGCATTGCCATGCTTTCTTTGCCCGTTCCTGGTGAGGCTGCCCTGAACCGCGACTTCGGTGCCCAGCATGGAGCAGCGGCGTGTCGCAGGGAGGCAGCATGGGCGCAGAGCTGCGGCAGGGCTGCCCGCCTCTCGCCGGGTGCTTGGATGCTGTTTCTAGGAGAGGGAGCTGGTTTCACAAAACACGAAGCCAATTAGTCATGCAGTTTGCACTTTCTGATTTCCAGGCTATTTGCCTGTCCTAAAGCACGTCTAGCACAGCAGAAAGGTTACCAGGCCCTTGGTCTGCGGGGAAGGGAGAGAGGCAGGGAACTGTCATGCAGAGCCTGGAGATGGTGGATTCGCAAGTGAGCACAGCCGTTGCTGGATGGGGTGTGGGCAGCTAAAGCTGCTGAGCTGTGCCCTGTAGCTACCCACTGCTCACTGCTAGGATGTCTCTGATGGTCAACTGTTGTAAAATGTAGTTACTTCTAACTAAAATACCGTCCTGTTTGAGAAAGTGGATAAAATTTGGTTTGTCATGTTGTGCTTTGTAGGTATAAATTCTGACACTTGGTCCTGTAGGCACTTAGCACAAGCTTCCATATGACCTCTCTTTAAATGTATGAGGAGACTTAAAACATCTGTTGTCTAAAAATAAGAAACAAACATTTTCCTTTCCTTAGATATGATTTGAGTCCCTCATTGTGTCTCAAAAATACATATGTATGTACGTATTGTGCTGTAAAATATATTTTTATATATTGTGCTGTAAACACTTGTACATCGCTTACTGCTATTTGACCCACAGAACTCGTGTTCAGTCTTGTAACAGTACAGAAATGAATGTGTTCAATCTTGTGTTAGTATAAATAAAATCTGATTTAATACTTCTGGTCAGATATTTATAGGTGGAGTGCAAAAGGTTGTGTCAAGGAATTTAGTGCTTTTATAAGAGCAAGATTAGATTAGGAGCTAAGAATGTTTACACAGGTTTGAGTGAGTAGACAATTATGTATTTTGGTTCCAGCAAAGATGTTTTTGATTGAAATGTACTTAGGATAAAATACTGTGCCAAAATACAGATATATGGAGCACAAAGAAATGGTGTATTGAGAATTAATTTTCAGAAGACCCAGTTGGCAATATGAAAATGTGCAAATGGCAGAGAAGATGCTGGCATTTGTCTTCAAATAATGGGTGTTTGGCAATGAGTCTCTGGAGATGAGTAACTATAAATTTGAAGTTTCCCAGGGGTATTTAAACATGGCAAGTGGAATAAGAGAATCTAAGTTACAGAACTTGAAACACATGCTTATATCGCTTAAATATCATGCTCAAAAATACCTAAACAAAAAGATAGAATTAGTTGTGTGAAGAACGCTCTGAATTCTCTTTGTCTTTCTGAAAATTAATTGCATAGTTTGTTCCAGCTCCTGTCCTCTTAATATGAATTTACTGTCCAAAGTTCTACTAAATCTGCTAGATATATTTTTAATTTCTTGGAATAGCAGCAGAAGCCTTAATTTCTGTACCACAACATATGTCTTGAAGCTATTTAAAAAATACGTTGTTTATGTTTATCCTAGTTAAACATCCCTGGAGATTATGTGTGGTTATATTCTAGGAAACCAATGTACAGCCTTAACTGGAGCTCACAGCTCTCATCTGAGATTGAGTCTAGCTATGTGACGTGGCTTCTGCCTCTTCCTACGTTTTCCATGTGCATGTATGAAACAAGCTGGATTGGCGCGAGCAGTAAACTGTCCTTGAACATAAAAATCCCCTCTCATTGGACTGGCAATTAGCTAGGGAAAATAGTACTTTGGCTCTTTACGAGGATTGCAAATCATAAGATTGTGGTGCTGCTGATGTACTTGGGGAAACTCAAGGGTTGAGAGTTCAAAAACACAAGAACCAACATACTTTTTATCCTGTTCTTTGCTATTCACTACTAAGAATGATCTGGTTGCCTAGTCCTAGGCACGTCACAGTCTCATTTACTAGAACTCTGAATTTCATTTTAATTCCTTTTTTTTTTTTAAAATTTTTCTTCCTCCAGTTAGCAGACTTGAGGAGAGGGAGGCAGAACTCAAGAAAGAATATAATGCACTTCATTCAAGACATACAGAGGTAGGTCGCTATGCCAAGGTGAATTCGGGGTATCTGTAAAAATGTAGATCTATGGAAAACTTTGTGTTGTGAGCAACTGGGAAAATTATTGGATGTTTTAGTTTATTGACTTACGCTTGGATGTTTATGTTGGTAATGTTGGTTGTAACCAGGCTTCTTTTGGTATGTAGTTTTTCTGATTCACATATAAGTGTTTGTTTTGCCATGTTTGATTACGTTTGTCAATTTTATAGCTTTCTCAAAAATTTTAAAAATATAGGAATTTGCTTTTTCGTAGTTCAAAGATAATTCTTCAAAGCACAGTAACAAACTTCAAAGAAATAGAAATGAAATTGGAATCTCAGTACTCTTCCCAGCGGTTTTCTGTGTTGGTTTTACTTGTACCATTGAAGGAACAAATACCTTAAATAATCGGCCTCCTATTGAGATTCATGATTAAAAGAAGCCCCTGCCATACTTATTGATAGCTATTGAAAATGGTATTTGCTGATGAAGGTGGAACAAGTTTGACTTTGTTAAATGAAATAAATAAGAGCCACACCTTTTCAGTTGGTTCTAGAGCATAAATGGACTTGCGGTGCTTCGATTTTTAGCAGCAGGTTGTCTTTCCCATGCAGGGATGCTTACTGCCTAACTAGTACACTTATTTTAGTGAGGTGATCACTAGGTTCTCTGAATAATTCTGATTAATCTGAAGCCCCAATGCTGAGCACAGTTCTGCTCCTTACTCTGATTGCTTTGCCTTTGTTTGAAAGGTCAAATAGCTGTTTTTAGATCATCACTAACAGTGGGGAATGCAATACTGACTGTTCCTAGTTCAAAAGACCACACGTGGGGAAAGGGAAAGCAAACACAGATGTCTGATTTGGTTACCTTTAATACTTTGTTAGCAGTCTTAAGATGAGTATGTTATACTGACAGCCGCTAAAAGTGGCTTGGAACCACAACCAGCATATAGCTCTGGAGTACTGTGTTGACAAGATTTCTGCAGCTCTTAAAAATATTCATATATTTACTGAAATCCTAATGTATTTAAGGTCACGTTTGTTACTAAATAGTTGCTTTAGAATGCTGCATCTGTTAAAAACTGGAAACTTAAGTAAAATGAGGTGAAAAAGCTTAATGCTGCCCACTTAAGTCTTACAACCTTTTGAATTGGAAATACTTCAGTACTGTGTGCTTGCCAAGTTTTGGTTTCTTTTAGTTAGAACCTATGGGTACTATCACAATAGAAATGGCACAGATTTTTATTGAATCCTGTCTTGCAGAGTTCAAGATAACTAAATGTATTGGGCACCATTAATTCAATGAAATGCTAATGAAATGTTCTGAATATCTTTTTACGTAGGTTTTGCTCCAAAATGGACAACAACCTCTGCTGGTTTGATTCCAATTTATTAAATGCTTTTATATCTTGAATTCACTTTCTTTGGTGTATGGAGAGGTGTTTCTTGGGTTTTATTATTACTGAGGTGACTATGTCCTTCTTAAAGAAATAAGTTGTAATGCAACATGGTGCTCCTAAAATCAGGTCTCATGTTTCCGAGCCCCTTCCTTTCAGCATGTTTACTTCCTTCTTTCTTTGTGTCCCAGTCTCAGCATTTTTGGTTTTTTCCTGTTGAGTGTTTCACCTCTCTCCCTTTATGTTACGTAGCTTCTAAAACCAAAAACCTTTACCTTAGGTACCCAAAGTTCTCAGACCACCAGCTGGCAGCTGCTGAAATACAACAGCACGTTCAAGATAGGACATGGAGAGTTGATGGGGTAATGGGTTTGTGGGCTACAAAAGCTCAGCTCTGAGCTGGGAACTAAAGGCAAAAAATAGCTACCAGGAGTGGAGTTGTTGATAAAAGGTTGGCAGCCTTTTTAACAACTGTGTGACTAACCTCGGGAGGTTAACTAGGTACTCCTTATCTTCATTTTTGAGCACAATCAGGAAGACTATTGTCATTCTTGCAAAGTACCAACTTCCTGATATACTTTAGTCAAAGGCTGTCTCAGGTCCGCGTTTTAATGCTGGTGTCTGGTGTGTTTAGGGCTCAGGGACTGAAATTCCTGTGGACTGGAAAGGACTGTCTGATAATAGTGCCTGTCTTCCCCCATCTGCTTTGTGATTTCCTGCTTCCCTTTCTCCCAACAAATTCTAGTGTTTTAGGCCTGTGTAGTAACTTTTTTCTTTTAATGCAATATATTTTGGTAAATATCCAACCTAATTTAAGCATTAAGTTACCAAGTTTATTGGCTTAAGTATTTCTATCACAATACTTGTTTTTGAAACCTTTCTTACTTTCATGTTTTTCTAGGAAGGGATACTTTTTTTCGGTCTGAATCAACTTCACCATTGTCTTTGCAAGTGATCCATCATTGGTACTTACTGAAATGGCAGTTATTTTTCTTTCAATTGACCAAATAATGAACAGAGCATTAGAAAGATTTTTTCCTTTTTTTTTAGCTCTAAGATGTGATTACTTTGACAGGTGTCACATTAAAGATGTGACTTGACTGCATTTTCTGCAATATTATTTTCTAAAAAATTTTTCTCTATTCTGCCTGTCTTCGGTATTTGCTTGCCTCCATTCCCTCCCTTATTCACAGTTTAGTGTTTCAGACTTGGATGTCTTTGTCATCCAACTCCTGACTTCTCTGAGGCTCTGTAACCATGGCCCCTTCCAGCACTAACCCTACCTGCTTGTGGCTATCGCTTTGTTGGAGATGACTGCTGGCTCAGCAGCTCACAGGAGTTTCACAGAATCACTGGGGTTAGCAGGGACGTCTGGAGACCATCTAGTCCAACCCCCCTGCCAGAGCAGGGTCACCTAGAGCAGGTTGCACAGGATGGTGTCCAGGTGGGTTTGGAATGTCTCCAGAGTCGGAGACTCCACCACCTCTCTGGGCAGCCTGTTCCAGTGCTCTGCCACCCTCAAAGGAAAGAAGTTCCTCCTCGTGTTCAGATGGAACTTCCTATGTTCAAGTTTGTGCCTGTTACCTCTTGTCCTATCACTGGGCACTGCTGCAAAAAGACTGGTCCCATCTTCCTGGCGCCCTCCCTTTATGTATTTATAAGCATTGATGAGATCCCCCCTCAGTCTTCTCCAGGCTAAAAAGACCCAAGTCCCTCATCCTTTCCTCATAAGAAAGATGTCCCAGACCCCTAATCATCTTTGTAGCCCTTTGCTGTTCCCTCTCCAGCAGTTCCCTGTCCTTCTTGAACCGGGGAGCCCAGAACTGGACACAGTACTCCAGGTGCGGCCTCACCAGGGCGGAGTAGAGGGGGAGGATAACCACCTAAACAGTTCCTGTCAAAACGGACCAACACCTACTTAAACTGGTTAAGACATGGGGAGTTACACCAGTCACGCGAACTGGAGAGCTGAATCCCTCACCCGCAGCGTGTGCTGTGATGAGAGCTGGGAGTGCTCCTTGGAGCTCAGCCTGCCGGAGACCGGCTTGGGCATCGCTGCTCCAGGGCACCAGCCTGCCCTCGCAACCAGGTGGCTTTGCAGCTGCGGGGGCAGCAAGCAGGGCTGCCCTGACTTGTTAAATCTCTGGGAAGAGGCTTTAGCCTTCTTCGCACTTCTGTCAAATTAGCCTCTATCTCATTGCTATAGAGTGGGAGACGAGCTAATGAGTGTGAGTGGAGTATGCCCCCTTAAGCTTCCTCCCCTGGTTAGTGTGTGCTTGAGCGAACTGGCTTGATGTTAAATGCATTAGGGTATGATAACATGAGCAGTTGAGCTGGTAGATTGGAAGGTGGAGTGTAGCTGGGCGTTTGTAGCAGGTAGTGGGTAGGATAACGTGTTCAGTCAGAACATAATGTGTGAATAGAGCCTGAACATGTTCTGACATCCATGTCGAGATTTCCTACTTAGTTAACACGCTCTGGTCCCTTGTCTTTCCTCTGCTTGCAGCATATATTTTGATCTTGCGCTGATTTTGCTCTGTGCTAATGCTCAGAACAGATGAGCAATAAAGCAGCGTGCTAGAGTTCCTGAATTTGACCTTCCAGAATTTAACTATGCAAAGTCTCATTTCCATCTTTCTCTAGCTGTAAAGGACCAGGTGCAGGAAATGATCGTACAGCCACGAGGAAGTATGCTAGAAAGTTGAAGGGTTGACAGTGGTCTAATCCAAAAATATTTGGACCTTTGCTCTATAGACTTAGGCATTTTATTACTCGGTTATAGCTTTTATCTCAAATACTGTTCTGTTTAATAGAAAATTTCCTTGTTATATTACCTGTATAAAAGCAGTCTTGTCTTCTGCATGTACCTGTTGCTGCTTTTTGCCTTTGCTGCAAAGACATGATGCACTGCTGCTAGTGACTCTTCCAGAACAAACCCCCTGAGTAGGAGGTAAAGGGTCTTATTTTCTTTTTCTGCATAGCTAATGGGGTACAACTCATAACTGTGGCACTGGCTTTCTAAAGGCTTGGCTGCAGGCTGTTTTACATTCACTACTCAGTTGGGGAACTGAGGCAAAGCAGTACTTGAACATCTGCTTGAGAGCTGACTAACACCTGCAGCACTTCTCTACACAGATTTCCAAAATAAAACTTTATTTTTTCTGTTTAAGGAAGTGATTCTTTTTATCCTTTGGGAAATGCAAGGCTAAGATGGTTCGATATCTCTTTCCCTGACACACAGAATATGGGCTTAGTTTAATGAAGCATAATTGGGCCATGGAAGTTTCTCAGTGTTTTGCGCTGATACAATGTGACAGAACAGTGAGCCTGTCTCTGGCGTTGGGAATGTACTTTGTCAGGTTCATTTGGATAAACAGATATCCCCAGCAAGTCCCTGTATAGGGAAAGAGGAAGAGAAGGCTAAGTGGAGATGTCTAATTACAATTGTGGCTAAGCATGGGTACCAGTCATAGTGGTTTTGAGATTAGACTTTAAATATCTGTTGAAGCAAATAGTTTTTCTAAAGCCTTATGCTGAGCATTAACAGTTTGAGGTGTAAAGCCTGGATTTAACATCTTTACATGTTATTGTATCTGCCAACAACATCATCTTATACGTGGATAAAGATGCATCAAGCTCACCAGTGGGAATGGTGCTTTTACGTAGGTGATGAGCTCACCATGAATGCTTAAAGGTAAAAGGTAGTTACATGGAAGTACATTTAGGAGTTTTGTACTGAATCAAGGAGATTCTAGAAATGTCTGTTACCTTAATAAGTCTAGATTATGTGGGACACAGAAAGATCTACATACACAGTTGGCCGCACATTCCCAAAGGGAGGGGCCGCTTGTGCCAAACCTGATTGGATCTGCAGGATGAACAGCGAGGGCTGTAGCACAGAGAAAGAACTCTGACAGCGAAAGAATTACTAAAACCTGTCCTGGGGGAGTGAAAGCATTGACACAGAAAAGGAGGAGTGAAAGAGGAAGGAAGGTGTAAAGGAGATGTTCTCAACCTGGTTAAGGAAAAGGTGCAGGTAACAATAACCACAACATGGTATATACACATTTGTTTGTCACAAAGACAGTTTCAAACTTGTGTATATTGGGACTGGTTGTATTTGTAAGGGTAGGAATAGACACTAGTGGCAGGACGTTCATTGTCTTTCACTGAATGCTGAAGCTCAGGATGTAGAAAAACCTATAACGCTTTCTACAGTTGCAAAACTTGTCATGTGCTGTATGAGGAAATCAATCTGAGTGTTTTTTCAGATGGAAATCTGGTCTAGTAGGAGGTGTCCTTGCCCATGGCAGGGGGTTGGAACTAGATGATCTTTAAGGGTCCCTTCCAACCTAAACCATTCTGTGATTCTGTGCATTGATGTCACTTGCATTTGAAGGGAATGACTTTCCTATTCCTGCCGTACTGTCTTCAAAAGCTCACTATAGGCAGTTTTTACATGTTGTGCCCTAAAATGAGTTGTGAAATGCTGTTAACTACATGAGGTTATTCTTCCACGTTCTGAGTTTATCTTTAATCCCCTCAACTAATGGTAATTGAGCAATGTATTTAATTACAACAATGATGAAGAGTGGTCAGTATTTATGATGTCTTCCTTGGAACAATTGATCATATTCAAAAGGCTAGTGGACTTCAGGGACAGCAAGGTGAGCTATCAGTAATAAAAGGTTACGGGTGATTAAATATTGACTGCAACTTTTATTGAAGACAAGGGTAGTAGATGTCTTTTCTTTATCATCTGTCTTTAGTGTAACTTCTGTAAGAATTGTGCTAAGTAGAGAGCAATTATTCCATTTGTATCTATTTTTGAATTCTCAGAAATATTATTTTTTTTCTTTGGATAGCTGAGTAATCTCAAAACATAGGAAAACTTTTGATCAGATTTTGAGCACTTAAGATTTCTAGTGTGTTAATTCAGTAGATTCTTTTTTTGGGGGGTCAGGATGGTACTTCAAGGATATGGTGAGACTTGGAGTAGTTTAGATTGAAAAGAGCCTGTGGAGGTCGTCTGGTTAAAATCCCAGTGGCTTTGGAGGGAATCTTCAAAATTTTGTTGTAGACCAGCAGTTAGTAAGCTAACTTCCCAGTAAGTTACAGTATTTAATTTTTTATTTCAGCCTTTTCATTAACTGATCTCTAGAAGTTGAGAATCCATGTGCTATGTCTCATCACTCTCTAGCACCAGCTTCGTAGCCCTCTCTGGTCCCATGGGTAGGGAGGATGAGAAACTTCGCTGCTTGCGGACAATATTCCAGTATTGTCAGCTTTTATCCTTGAGACCCTGGATCGAGGCAGTGAGTGGACTTTACATAGCAGTACCACAGTTTTTCTGATTTTTGGGGTAGCACTGGCGTATATAGCCTGGATCTGTGGACAAATTGCCATGCTGCACTGCATATGCACATGATGCACACATCTGGTTTTTCATTTTATTTTGTGCTCCTATAGCTTCTACGCTTTATGCTGAAGTATATGACTTTCAGATTTGCTTATTTTACCATCAGCAGTATTTTCATCAGCAGAACAATATTAAACTACATAGTCCTTTAAGTTGACCTGCCCTCTAGCCTTTGTGTGTGAGTAATAAATATGATGAGACATTTCAGTAAACAAAAGAATAGACTGAGGGGAGGGAAGAAAGTAGGTTAAACCATGTGCTTTCCCAAACATTAAAGTTGTGCGGGATTTCATGACCCTACTCTTTTTTTCCCCTGTGTTAGTTAGTACCTGGAAAGGTACTAGTTATTCAGCTTCTGTTCACTAGCTAAAAAGCACCACAGATGTTCTGTTTAAAATTTTACTTAGAAAAACCAATTGGTGTGCTGCAAATGGAATTGTTCGTGGGTAGGTCAGCTTCTGTTCAGTAATATCTCCTCCTCGTGATGAGGGAATACATGAACAGGATACCGAATGGTCTAATGTGCATTTCAAATTTATGCATTGGGGTTTTTTCCTGGAATTTCTAAATTAATTTGGATTATAATAAGCTTGTTGTGTAAACTATGCACAGGAACCATTCGAACACCTAATTTGGTTGCTTGGCGGAAACGGAAAAAACAAGACGTGGATAGTAAGATGGAGCTTTCACTTTTTTTGATTGCTTCTGTGTGTGAGCAAGTGTTAAAAAATTCAGAAAGCAATTGACATGGTCCTAGTAAAACGCTGCATTTATATCATTTTGTTGGAGGATAAATTTTGTAAGCTTTTGACATCAGTTAAAGAATATTACATAATGTTTCTCTAAAAATAGCAAGATTTTTTTTTTTCTGGTCTGAATTATATTAATTAGTTCAGGTGAATGCTGGGAAAACCTGGATCTGTATGTAACCAGAATTTACCATACGAGCTACTGATTTATAGACTATCCATCAATCGGAATATCTTAAGCGACTTCACTCTGCCAAAAAAATCTCAGACTAAGAATATATATTCATATATAGCTATTGCTGGCAAGCAGTGGTTGTGGAGAAGCTGATCTTAACTGAAGTTAGTAGCATCAGAACGTCAAGTTTATCAGCCTCGGACACATCAGCCTTGACTTGAAAGCCAACACGTAGATGTAGGTTTCCAGGTCCTGCTGAATTCAGTCCTAATGTATGCAAATGCCCCCACAATAAAAGGTCATGTGATATTGGTTATACAAATGCCTGTTAATAACACTGTTCTAAAAGTGTGTGTATACCCTTTCTAGAATAGCAGAAGAAATTACAGTTTTACAGAACAGGTATTTTTTTTCTAGAGGAAGCCTTTGAGATGTGACCTGAATATGTCTCAGGAAAAAAGTACACTGAATTCTTCTGCAGTACACCTATGATTTCTTTTTTTTTTTTTGTTCCAAGTGCCCTATTCATCTTTGAATGCTAGTGTAGGAATGCTAAAAATACCAAATGTCATGTAGGCTTCTCTTCAGGCTTTCCCAGTTTTCCTTTCAAAGACATATGTCCAAATTAACCTTTTGGAGTGATGCAGTGATACCTGTTACTTCTCCCCATGCGCATCCCGGATCAGTTACATCTCAGTAGCGTCGTCCTTTGGCCAACTGGAATCAGGATTCATTAAATAAGTCATGACTGCAGGAGTCGGTGTGCTGGCCTGTGGCTGTCTGTCTTAAAAGAAAGGGAGCAAGCAAGCAAAGCTCTTCTCGAGTGCTAAAAATCCACAGGCACTTGGTCTTTTTTAAGAGATGTAGGTCTAGGTAATTTAAAACCAAACGTCACTTCTAGAAAATACAGGAAGCTTAAATTTATTTGAATGTTAGAAGAAAAAGGGAAGAGATGCTGACTTCATATTTCTGCCTATAGAAATAAACTGATGCTTAGTTTGTGGATTCATTACGTTTAATATGAGGTGCATATTGTTTGACCTTCACAGTACTTTGCAATTAGGCTATAGTGAAATGTATTGTGTCATGTAATAAATTTTAATATCTGCTGGACACAGAGGCCTTAAACAGTCTCCAAAACTGATTTTAACACGGTACTTCTGTTCAGAATTCTTGTTTGTAATACCACATGCACTTTGTGTGCCCTTAGGATGTTTCCTGTGCATGAATGCACAAGTTCTCCCCTTTTTTTTTTTTATTTATTAGGGGCTTCTCTTCTGCTTTGTGGTTTTACACACTATGATTTTGCTTCTTTCTTTATCTATTTCTTTAATGTTTCTGAATGCTTTTACTATTTTTAGCATTACAGGGGAAGATTATATTGTATTGGCCAAGAACTGTGCAGTTGTAGTGAAAGTAAATTGTATTAAATATTTCTTGCTGTTTCTCTGTCATTTTAAACAGATGATCCACAATTATATGGAGCACTTGGAAAGAACCAAACTTCATCAGCTAACAGGGGGTGATCAGCTAGAATCCACAACACACAGTAGAATTAGGTAAGCTATTTATTGCGCTCTCACCCTGAAATGAAAGAAAAAAAATCCATTCATTTGTGTTTGCAAGACTTTGTTCTTTAATCCTACAACAACAGTTTGGCTGAATCGGAAAGATTTGTTGTATGATTGGAATGCGGTAAGAGAATAGTGTAGAAACCAGTAGAAAGAGGCTTTTGCTGTTGTACTGCTAAACGTTGAGATATACTTTGTACATTAGCCTTAACCAATTTCGGCTTTTTTTCTGTGTTTGCATTCGGGTAGGCAGGGAGAATGTCAGTAGCTGTCCCAAAATAATTGCTATCTTGCCACGGTTTTGTGTATAGGTTGATGAAGGTGCGTATTGTGGTACCCATTTGTTCTTAGGGCTTGATGTGAATATATTATGCAGATTTTGATGCTTTCTAGCCTATGAACTCTGCGTGGAAGGAGGGGAGAATCGCTCCAGGGCTGGCTGTGTCTCTGCGTCGCTGCATAGATGCTGCGAGGAGCCCGGCGGCTGGGGCGCGAGGGGGAGGAGAGCGGTGATGTCATTGCTCCGGAGCTGCTGCAGAAGAGTGGAAAGCTGCTGCTGATGGCATTGTTTTTGTGGCAGCGGCTGAATGACAGACTTTGCCTACAAAGATACACCCTCGGCCCCTCTGTAGCCTTCTTGGTTCCGGCGTTTCACCATGCCAGCACAGCGCCATGAATCCTGGATGCATGCTGCTATTTGTGTTTGGCTTCGTTGGCGGGGCGGTGGTCATTAATTCGGCTATCTTGGTATCGCTCTCTGTTTTGCTGCTTGTGCACTTTTCTATTTCTACTGGTGTGCCAGCTCTGACGCAGAACCTACCAAGGATACTCAGGTACTCTGACCTACTGAACCTTGGCTTCATGTGCTCTTTCTTTTTCTCTGCCCTCCGTTTTCCTTTCAGACAGAAAGAGCAAGGATAAATTAGAGGTGTAAATTATGTATAAATTGCAGATTCTTTTGTAAACATAATATTTATGGACTGGGTTATGGCAATTTTTTTTATACATTCAAATTTCATTGCCTTTTATTTAAGCAAGTACAAGGTCAGTTTATGTATCTTTTTTTAGAAAGCTATTACATTGGTTTACTGTCACCTTCAAAAAGACCTGTGATAATGTTGTGCATAAAGCGCACGTTAAGTATATTGTCAGGTACTTGGCTGATCTTGTGTAGCCATAAATGTATGCGGTCTGAGGCTTTGTCCTATTAAATTTCTTTAAATCAAAAGAATTATATAAGATCAGTTAATTGACGATCTGCTCAAAGCCACCGTAATTAGTTGATCGCATTATTTTTAAAAACCTGATTATTGGTTGGTGGGGAAAAAAAAATAATCTTTCATTACTTAAGCATTAGAGCTCCTAAAGCCTATTCACTATTGTTCAGCCAAATGTTTCCCTCTCCTCTTTTTCTGTACTTGTATGGCAAGCTGCCAACTCTTGTCTGTCCCCCCTCAAGTTATGTTCTGTTGGTCCTGGTTGCCTGGAGCAGTAACAGAGATGCATTAGAATATTGTGAGCAAAAGTAATCTCGACATGTTTTAGTGCTATAATTACAAATGAAAAACAGTTGGAAAAGTTTTAAAATGTAGCTTTCTGACCCAAAAACTTGACATACTTTAGCTGTGGTTGTAAATCGAATAGTAAACTTTATTTAAGAGGGGAAAAATGCTGGAAATAGTGTTCTCTGAAAGAGGCATGTGACTTTTTCTCCTTAGTATGTGGTGCATGTAGACTTTGTATGGTAGTACGCTTTTAACTTGTGTCTCTGAGCACAGAAGGGTTGTTCCAAAGGTTTAAAGCCAATCAATAGATGAAAGAAATACCAATTATTAATAACAATGATAATAAATGTGTATGTATGAATATTGAAATACAAAGAAATAAAATAAAGCGTAACTCTCTATAGACTGATCTAGTTAGTAAGGCTGCCCTTGTTTAAAAGGGGGGCGGAAATCAAACCCAAAACAAATAAACCCCAACTCT